>BGPR01008268.1:47365-64293 GCA_013235015.1 Araneus ventricosus
CTTACACGAACAACGTTTTTTATGACTTCAAGGAACATTTATACAAAATTCCAAGAAAATTCGATAATGCTTTCGGCCGTGCTACGTGAAAAAATAAAATACTGACGAACAGACAAAATGCCGAACAGACGAGTTGAAACAGGAACTAGCGTCGCTTCTTCAGTTTTTTATATTTGGTCCTCGTAATAATTTTGTTGATTTTAACTTATAAAAAGGAACCATTTATTATATATTTTAGTACTTCAGATAGGAGTATAAATTTCAAATCTTGCAGGATTATTCCACATGATGTCTTTAAAAAGTAATCTTCTATCAAACGAAATTTTTTATTAGAACTTCTTTGATTCAGTATCAAAAAATGAAAGAGAAGGATAAGGAATAAAAGATATTTCTCAACTGAATACAATGTTAACTCGAATAATAAAATTAATGAAAAAGAATAAAAAAAACTTATTAAGAATCTATTAATTTACCAAGAAGGATAATCTTATACTTAAAAATGGATAAGAGATTAATTTTTCCCGCCATATATTAAAAAAATTGAAATTCAATACAGAAAGGCTTTAAAATACGGTTTAATTAGAAAAATATTTTTTTTTTGTAAAATAACCATGTCCATTTAAATAAAATGTTCCTTTACCAGAAAAAAGATAACCACAAATAATTTAAACTTCGAAAATAAACTCTAATTTCTTAGGCATTGTTGTCTTCTCGGTATGTAATATTTAAAAAAAAAATAACTTCAAAGTGAAAAATATTTGAAAGTTTAAATCCAAACAGGAATTTTTCTTATATTATTCCGTAATAAGATATTTTTGTATATATTCATAGCAACGTCTGATAAAATTCTCAATATCAAGAAATTTCTGCACTTTGACACTTATGAATTAGAATTTAATAGCTATAGAACTGAATAGGTGTCTTCTCGTCCTCGTCATCCGACCGCGGTTCAAAATTACTTGGTCCTCCAAAAATAGTTTTCTTGCGTATCGTGTTGTCTCCCCTTGTTATTTTTCAGATTTTATTTGATACATTTTCGTGCACCTCTCATTATGTAAATAAAGATAATTAGGGTAAATAATGATTCGTGGTCACTATTATTTTAAATTAATTGTTCTGGTATGTGCTGTGAATTATTAACAAGTACACGAGGGTAATTCTGACTTCTTGCTGTTTCAGCGTGAGTTTAAAAGTTTACCAAAAGAGTGGCCACGACTACATCGAGAATAAATCTGAAAAGTTGTTACAGCAGCGCGCCGAGCTTAATTAGTTCAAAAATATTTCTTGTGGAAGAAAAAATCTGCGTTTACTTGCGTTCCTGAGCAGTCATTGTTATTTTAATCTGTTAAGTTTACCTTTTATTCATGTAGTTATGGAATTTAAGAAATGTAATCACTGCTGAATCTGTAGAGACTTTAAATACTCTTCAATAATATATGATGAACTTTCTCAACAATTTTATAGTTTGTGACTGAATCCCAATGAACGAGTTTTCTGGTTTGTTTACTTACATTAAACACCTTGACTTTATTTTCCGGGCATTGGACTTCCGCTTTGAAGATTATATCGACTTATCATTACACTGAAATTACGTAGTCCCAGCTCTTAAATATAAATTAACAAAGCAGAACACTTGTCCAAAGATTTCACTAACTGAGCTATACACAAAATAGGCCGCTAGTGGCATTAACACCATTAAAAAATAACGAACTTTCTTTGTTTCATTCCTTATTCTTCTAAATCTCATTGTGTATTTAACATTCAGATAGGCTTATAACGGAAAAAGCAATGAATTCCAGCAAACTAGAGTTAAGAGAATGTGAGGTTAACTAAAGCAGTAAGAGAGAACAAGTATCTCCCTTTCGCTGCCATCCGAACATCTGACATTTCAATGTGTTTGTTACGCATACCGTTGGCTTAAAAGTTTCAAGTCTGAACTCGACAGGAAATATATCTTAAATGAACAATAATTATCTGAATTGATTGAAAGAAATTTTCAACCTCTTGACGTTTATTGAGTTTATGAATTATGTTGTCACAATTTCTGTGTTTTATCTGACAACAAATCTTTATCGACTTCGCAGTAGAGGGAAGAGAATAAAGTATCCATTTTAGAATTCTTTCCTTTGACCGAATGCATAAAAAATTTGAAACAGATCTTTAATTCTAGTCTTAAAACCGTTTGCTGTTCTCTGCTCTACGAAAAATGCACAGTTTGTATAGATTGTGTTGCGTTTGCAACGATTACATGAAAAGGACAATTTATAGCTATCTTCTAGGACTCCATACTGCTATAACAGTTTAGACCGCCACTTGTCGGCGGTGTTTGTAACTAATTTTAAAACTTCTATATCAGACGGCTTTCAAAATAAACTCATCACTGGTTTCATTATTCTATCGATCTCCGCTGCAGAGTATTTTTTAAATGTGGGAGCCATTTGTGGAACAACTTGTACAAATGAATTTAAAATTTTCACAGTGCGAAATAGAAACACCAATGTAAATGAAAGAAAAAACTAAACCAACTTCAGGTTAAACTCGATTTTCTCTTATATTTACACGTTACGCCGCGTCGTGTCTTGAGCTCCGCAGTAGATAGAAGATAATCAAGTATGCGTCTTCGAACTCTTTCCTTAAACCGATGGGATTCAAAATTTAAAACAGATGTTTGATTCTAGTCTTAAACACATTTTCCAAATTCCACCCACCTCACTCGCTGCTTTTCTGAGTTAACATGTTCATAGACAGACGGAATTCTGAAAACAGATTTTCTGTCAAGGGGAAGTCTAATTCTGGACTTCCACGATGACTCCTCTATACGCAAATTCGGCCTCTGCATGCCAAAACCGGCCGTCAATGCGGAATACCTACGATAATATGGCCGATATGGCCCAAAGTTTGGATTTCCATCCAGTCTTGATATCCAACCGCTCCGTTTGGACTGCCGGGCAATAAATGTTGAAATGCGACTGATGTAGAGACGTGCGGAGGGGATGACGCTCTCTCGTTTCAGTGGATATCTGAGCAGGTGGTGGTCCATATTTTGAAAGCGGAGGGAGCCAAAATAGATGCAGTAGGGAATCGGATTGACCGTTGGGGATTGGTTTGTGGTTTGTATGGAGCGGCCGTAAAAATGAAATATTTTGGAGCACCACCATGTTATTTGCATGAAGTGGAGCGATCGAGAATGGCGGGCCTAAAACATGAAGAATTCATCAAAGTCTCCTGGTGGAATTTTTTTGGCGATTGCAATACTCTCTCTATGTATGTTTCGTATACAAGAAAGTAACAGAATTCTAAATGTTTTAATGCGATGAGTAAATAGAGCATCACATGTCAGAAAGCCTCGAGAAGAACATAAACCACACAAAGAAATAAAAGAGTAAGACAAGATTCTCATTTTTTCACATTGGGGTTTTTTGGAGTATTTGGCACAAGAGCCATCCTTAGCTAAACTGCGTTTCACAATGGGGAACATTTTGTAAAAAATGATCTTCATTTCTCATTTCTACACTTATGCTTAAAGGGTTTTTTTGCTATCTTGATGTTAAGTTTTTCACGGCAGTAAAACGTATGAATTTCTGCACCATTTTTCAAACCTAAAATTCGAAAGTAACTTAATGTTTTCTGAAAGCATACTGGACTGTGAATTTTTATTACTGTAGATGAATGTAACTTTTTCCGAGAATACTTATCTCGATAATTATCCTAGTGAATGCGTAAAATGGATTTTTTTATTTCTAGATGTAGGTGATCTGGAAAATTACCCAGGGAATGCCACAGCTTTGATATTCATAATAAGTGAGAAAAACGCTTTGAGAAAAAAAAGGGAATTTTTCGTTAACGTCTTTTTTTGCCGCATTCTAATTTGTGCTGTTCATGCTATAGAGTCTGGTGGATTAAAATTGGGATTTAATTTTTTCTAGAAAAACACATTATTTTGAAACTTTTTAATTTAATTTTTATTTTTATTCATTTTTATTTTATTTTTATATATTTTAGAAACATCTTTGAAAGAATAGAATGCTTTTTAAATGTTACATTTAATGATATGTCGATCTTCAATGACAGCAGAGACTTCTACCCTTGGCTTCTGCTCATGGAGATAAAAACTGGCAAACTTCGAGAGACGATCCAACGGTGAAAATCAAGACGTGTTCTGAACTGTAAAACTGTTTATTTTTGAGAACAAGATTCCATTTACCTGCAAGATGTCAGATGGGCATCACACTGGTCAGCTCAAATATCCCATTCATCCCTAGACACCAACCTTATTTCTAGGAATAGTCTCATCTCCAGTTATCTCGTAATAAAATGTGTATGGTTTTCCTTCATCTCTGGTTGAATTGTGTCTTCACTTGATGGTTAGATCGATTGATATTAAGGAAAGACATGAATAATAGGTTCTATAGGCAAGAATGAGCTTGAGAATTCACTATGAGACTTCCTAGGGTTTACGGATATTTTTTTGGAAGGAGCAGTAGAGAATGAGTTGGTGACAACATTTCTAGAAAATATGATTCTTTCTAAACTGAATGAAATAACACAGAGAGACATAAAACTGAAAGAAAAACAGGAACACTGATTGGAGAAAAGGTTCACCATATTCCTGTTAATTTGGCAAAATTTTCATCTTTAGAAGCATGTTTGAGATTTAATTGGAGATGCTTATGAAAAGGTGCTGTCAGATACCCTCAGGTTTTGGTATGATTTTTTGGAAGGCAGTGAATTCATTTCAAAAATTATAATGCTTTCCAAACTGAATTCAATACAATGTTGCGATTTTGTTACTTATTTTGAAATTAATTTTAAATAACTTCTACAAACTAGTGTAATTGATTCAAAAATTTGAAAAAATTATGGCCAATTTGGAATCTTCAAAAGGGTTATTTTATGATAGACGTCTAAATTTTGAAACGTTTCCTTATGACTAAGGAAACGAATGACTGTTCAAAATATTTGTCCAAGATTTGATACTTATCTACAATCTTGGTGTAAAGAAAGCGTTCCAAATTTCGTCCATTTGGTTGTATTTCGTGTTGTTGTGTTCGTGTGCACACAGACATATTTCTATTTTTGTTTCTTTTCCTAAGGAAACTCTAAAATTTCAAAATTCATCAAAGTTTCGAGTAAGAATTTTCGACTTAACTTTTTATGTATAGACCAGAAAGATAAAAATATTAACTTTTTCTCCCTTCATTAAACGTTTTTCGTTTTGCAAATAACCATAAAAAATTCAAACCAATTTAAAACACCATAAAAAGGAAGTTTGCAGTCATGAGGAACGTTAGATTGAGAAAGAATCATTTTCCGGAACAGAAGTAGATTTAACGGTATTAAACCCTTATATATCATCTTTTTAAAAATGACAAAATATAAGAGAGAAAATGGGGAGAGAACAAAATTTTCCTAGTCATCAGAAAAAATATGTCAATTACCATCATTCCAAAACGCAGGCTTCATCATCAAAATAGTGGTTGGCTAACACTTAAACGCGAAGCAAAGCGTAAAAATGAATAAGTTCCAAACAAGCCCTGGATGTTGTTGTAAGACGTCTCTCCCAGCAAGATTGCAATCCTGGGCCCTGATGGCAGAAAAGAGAGTGAAGATGTAGATAGCCGAATCTTTCATGGTCGTCTGGCATGGGTCCAGGTGGGACCATAAGAGGACAGGGCATCATTCCAAGAGCTTCCAATCGCGCTTCCTCGCACCCTGTCGAAAGGGTTGAGCCCCCATCTCGATTATCCGAGAGGTGTGCTCTCTAGTCTTCAGAATGTGAGCTCAATTTGAAGTTTGCATCCTGCGTCAAATTACAAAACTGTTGTGTAATCCATTTTGGTTGCATTTCGTGATGTTGTGTTCGTGTGCACACAGACATATTTCTATTTTTGTTTCTTTTTCTAAGGAAAGTCTAAAATTTCAAAATTCATCAAAGTTTCGAGTAAGAATTTTCGACTTAACCTTTTATGTATACCTAGTATATATAGACGAGAAAGATAAAAATATTAACTTTTTCTCCCTTCATTAAACGTTTTTCGTTTTGCAAATAACCATAAAAAATTCAAACCAATTTAAAACACAGCTCTTTCATATATAGGTTTTTATTGCCTTTCTCCGGAGTACAATTCTCTTTTTTTTAGTGTTTGTATGACTGATAAGAAAAACTCCTAATACTCAATTAGGATCATTTAAAAATTTGTGTAGTTAAATGAACATCTCATAGAGACAGTAATCAACTTCATTGGATTGCCTTCCAAACATACTCAAATATATAAGCGAATACATCAAATATCAGTTGACACGTTTTAAAAAATGTTAGTTTGAAGCAGGTGCGATAAAATATTTCAACAATGCAATGAATACTAAAGTGAAAATTCTCCTCTGTAGTTTATTTCCCAAGAAAACAATTTAAACTATCACAACCGTAACAATGCAAAAGCGCATGAATAAAAGATTTTCTGAAATAATGAGATTAGTTTGAATCTTATTTACGACAATACAATCATTGTTACAAATCATGTTCGAAAACATTTTGAAAAATTAATTAAAATTGAACACTGTGTCTCTTGGAATTAAGGTTGGTGTGATTTTAAAGCTATTTTTTTAAATTTACGATGATGTTAAAACAGTTTCTCTTCGATAATATGCTCCAAAGTTATTGCGGAAAAACCTATAAATTTAAGGTAATTTTTAATTAATTAGGATTCGAAGTAAAGTTGTGAAAAATCCTTTATTAGTGAACACCTACTACAAAAGAAGCAATCGCCTGCCAAATTTCAAGCTTAAAGTCCCAGTGGTTTGGGAGATTAGATTATGAGTCAGTGAGTCCCTTTCGGTTTTATATATATGGATTCCCGTGGACCCACCACAGAGGGTGTCTGAACATTTAATTCTTGGTATGCGTCATCTATGTGGTGCCAAAAATGCACGTTTTGTACAAATAGTTATGCCATTGCAATGATGTCTTCCAAAGAACAGTTCATAGCTATCTTCTAGGAGTCCTTACTGCGATTTTACAGCGCTACAGTTCGGCAGCATTTGAAACTGCTGCATCAGATTTTGACGGCTTTCAAAATAAACTTACCACTAGTTTCATTCTCCCGGCGATCTCCGCTACCAAGTTTCTAAAATGAGGGATCCCTTTGTGTTACAACCTTTATAAATGCATTTAAATTTTTCGCAAAGTGAAATAGTAACAGGCATCTAAATAAAAGCAATAACTAAACGAATTTCGGGTCCGCTAAACTCGAGTTTCTCCTATATTTGCACTTCACACCGTGTTGTGTGTCTTCTCTCTGTACGCAAATGAAAATAACTTGCTTGTATTACAGTCATCAAATAGGAATAACATATAACAAACTTTGATTCGTTTTAATCACCCTGTATGTCATTTGTCTTCCATATCCTGTCATCTCATCAATGTATGTAGAGATTGCATCGATCTCGAGCAAAAGCAGCGCCCTCTACCTTGACCCTCGGTAATCAGGCAGAAAACTAGTTCATGACGTCACACAACTTGGAGGAACGGTTTCGAAGGTTCGCGCTTACTGGCATTCAACTTCCGATAGAAGTACACTTTGCGATAGCTTTAAGAGAATTTTTTGATGAAAAAATGTAAACTTACCATCGTTGTACCAAAACGAGGATTTAACAAAACAGAGTGATTAATAATCTGCCAGTTTTTATTATAAAACTATGGTATCTGAAACTTTTTCCGTACGGAAAAGAAAATGTTTATACACAAATATAATTAGAACATATGTTGATACAAAATAATTACAACGTTTAATAATTACTAATTATTTTTTAAAAACAGTTTTTAGAAAAATTGTATTCTACCGTTATATAAATAAAAAGATATTTATGCATTTATTTAAAATTGAGAATTATGATGTATATTTCATTACATTTTAGATCATTTTCATTCAAAGGAACTTGGAATGTTGATTTGTCACAGAAAAAATAATGAAAAAAGTCTTACTTTTTTAACAGTAATTATTACTACACATTGAGAAAAATTATGAAGTGAAAATGCATTGCAAACTAACTTAAATAAAAAAAATCACAAAAATGAGTTTCTTCAGTTTATTTAATTTCAAACATACATAAAATACAACAATAATTCAAACATAAAAAGAATCTTCTCATTGTAATGAATCTTCTGAATGTAATGAATCTTCTCAATGCAATGAATCTTCTCAATATAATGAATCTTCTCTATATAATGATATAATACACATTGATAAACAAAATGACACTATATCACAGAAGAATAATGAACCAGTAGATTGTTAAAAGTTTCTCTAAATTTATGGCATTCGCATTTGTTTTGCAATTATTGTAAAATTTTAAAACTGTCACCATGTGTAACTTTTTTGTCATATCATACATTATTCTTCTTTTACAGAAATGCTTTGCCTATAGCAAATTTAATTTCACTCGAGAATAAAAAAATATAGATACATTATAGTATCTTCTGGGTTCCTATTTTGCTTTAATCAATATGTGATGCAATAATTATATGTTATGCTGCGTTAAATGTAATATAAATTCTATAACTATTGTTCTTAAAATTTGCCTTTTTTATTTAATTGAGGAAATGTACAACTTTCGCATCCTTGTCTGATTCCCGGCGTAATGCTGCTTCAAACAAAAACCGGAAGGAGATCCACTGCATAGAATTTCTGTGTAACCATAATAAATAAAAGAGAAACCTCTTTCACAAGCAAATCAAATTTTCTGGTAATTTAGACTTGCCGCTGTGAATAATAAAACGCACACAGTTATTCAAACTTTACATGAATTTTATGCTTGTAATTTTTAAATTTGAAGCAAATTTATAGTGCTTCAAAACATATGTAAACCGACACTTTAATTAAATCTTTATAAACAAACAAGGTTTTGTGAATAAAATGTAATAATTTGATTTCTGTAGTACAAATGCTATGAATGCAACAGCATCATCATTATGAAATAGACTTTATTTGTAATTAACCAGCCCGAATATATAAATTCAGGCCCTTAATAAGAAATATACAATTAGGTGCATTCGTTTTTGGACTTGTACGAAAGATTAAAACATTATATAAAAAATATTACTAGAGAAATAGTGGAAGATTCTTTTTTAGCGTTTCTACAAATACACTTAGCATAATTAGAAATGTCATTTCATATGCGTTACATAAATTCCCTATTTTAGTATATATTTCGAGCAGCATGTATTCGAAATCGTAAATTCAACAAACTTCGTACATTCAGTTCATATATTCTCCCCTATCCCTTATATCCCTTATATTTTAAAAAATATAAGGGATAGACCGCAAATGTAAAGGTGTACTGTCTTTAAAATTTCCTATGACAAAATAAAGAAAAGTTTGTTTTGTTTTCAAAGAAATATAGAAAACATGAAAAAACATTAATAAATATTAAATAAGCAGAAATAGATCTTTCGCTTTTTCAAATACATGAAGTTTATTATGATACAACAATAAATGCAAATCATTTAATCTGCCTATCAGAATATTTTTAAAATTATAAAATTTCAATTCTACAAAGTATTTAAAAGGAAATCTAATTCCCAGTTTGCAATGACTCTATCCGAGTCTGTCCGATAATTACAATTTGCTCCAATGTTTGTGACGATCAGCCAGATTTTAAATGTCGGGAATATTAGCAAAAACACTGCACTGGAGAAAAATTTCTATATTTCTTGGCCGCCGTAATGAAAATGCTGAAATAGTGCTTTTTTATTAAGAACAATTAGCATCAAATCTATATTCTAGTTGCAGAAACATTCGTATGTAACAGCGCCGTAGAAAATAATTTTTGATTAGGAAATAAATGTTCAATCAGTATTTAAATATTTACATGCCAAATGAAAAGCGATCATGTCCATAAATTCCAGAAAGTTCCATTTTTCCTTTTCTTGTAACATTTTCAGTAAGCTCATGTATCTATAAAATGGATTCGTTTCACAAAAGGTTTCAGCTAAGCATTAATATTTCCTTGTACACAAAAGTACTCTGTGAAAGTTGAATTCGAATCATATTTTGAAATACTGTAACTGAATCAGCAGTTTCAAGAAGAGATTTTTAAGGAACACTACTTCTGGATAATATTATAAATTGATCAGTGTGTCCATATCTTGCGACTTGAGGAGCTTCTTCCCAGATAGCACGTAAGTTTGCAGCAAGTTTGATTTTGACTTGTCATGGCAACATTTGACGCGTCAAACTTGAATCGAACTTGTAGCAAGTTCGATGTGACAAGTAGCGCCACCTCTTTGCAAATCAAACTTGCAGCAAGTATGCAAAACAAGCTTCCTGCAAAGACAGCACAAAGAGATAATTATCTTTGTCTCTGTTTAAAAAAAAACATCCGATTTTTAATAGAATCTCCTAGACCGTCCTTCTTTATATTAATTCAATAAATCAATGATAATTTGTAGAAAAACCTAACTTTTTTATAAAAAAATTTTTGAAACATTTTCCATCTTTTTACTAAATATATCACTCGCACTTTAAAGAAAACTATATCGCCTTTTTCTTAATGTTGAAATTTTAGCGTTTATAAACAAAATTAAACCGAAAAAACAGTCAATGTTTGTTGAAAAATAAACTTATACATTTTGTCCCATTTTAACGTAATTACTTTTGAACTCTAATTTCATAATTTATTCTACTAGCAAAACGTTGTTATTAGCGAAAATCGTTCTCTCTTTGACTTCAAATCATATTCTCAACTCAAAATTTAAAGAAATCGAGAAAAAAGTTTAAAATAAATCGTATACGAATCGAAACGACCGATGTATTAGCGAAATCTATCTTCTCCTGTCGTAGCCGAACTGGTCTAGTGATATCGACTTCTGTCTACTAATCGGTAGGTCGCGAGTTCTGTCCCGGGTTGTGTTCGTACTCTGTTTTTGCTATTATTTGCAATGAGTTTGCACGACAAGCTTGTGGCAAACTTGATGCAAGTTCGCTTCATGGTGACTTCGAAGCATTCGTTAACTTGCTGCAAGCTTGCACTCTTGTCATGACAAATTTGTGGTGAACTTGCACTCTTGTCATGACAAATTTGTGGCAAGCTTGCTGAAAACTAAAATTGCTATCTGGGTTAGAGTAGCGTGAGAACAGTGAAAGACTGAGATAATGGCTAATTTCATGGTCAAAGTTAAAGTGTTTGAAAACTGATCGCAGCTCAACTTAAGAGGCAGGATGTCTACTGAAAATACCATCCCTCTTTCTCTTTGCGATATCTTTCGTATCGAACTAAGCATAAAGAACCAGCAGAGTGTTAGAGATTTCTCTAAATTTATGGCATTCGCCTTTGAATTGCAAATACTGTAATCTTTTAATACTACCACCATGTGTAAATTTTCTGCCATATCATACATTAATCCTTTGATATTTTTAAAGAAATTCTTACTGATAAATTATATTGCAAATTTAATTTCATTCAAGAATAAAAATAATCGATACAGCATAGTATCTTCTGGATTATTGTTTTGCTTTACTCAATGTGTCATGCAATATTTATAGGTTATGTTGAGTTAAATCCTATATTGATTCTAGAACTATAGTTCTTTAATCAATACGGACAATTTGTCTGTTTTGTTCGTTTGGGGAATGTACAAATTCCGTACTCAGAGCCGATTCCCGGCGAAATGCTGCATCAAACGGAAGCTGGAATGAGATCCGTAGCACAGATCCATAATAAACAAAGCAGAAACCTGTTTAGCAAGTAGATCAAATTGTATGGTAATTTAGAAATGCTGCTCCGAATAATAAAAAGGATACTTTTATTAAAACTTTACACGAATTTCATGCGTGTTAATATAAATTTTTAAGCAAGTTTATGACGCTTTAAAATATTTGTGAACCAAGTCTTAAATTAAATCTTTAAAACAAACAAATTTATAAATTATCAATCGTTTTCGTAAATAAATATAATTTAATTTGTGTAGTGCAAATGCTGCCAATTTTAAATTACTTATCGTATGGAATTTAAATGCTTCCTCTCACGTTATTCATTATTCCTTAGGAATTTTTCCTCTACTAGCCTTTTACAGGTTTCTTTAACTCTGGGATCAATATAATCCAAATAATATGTTATTATTTCATCAACTTTGAATTATTGAATACAACATATTTTTATATGGTAGAGCTAAATTGTACATCAACGATATTCTACAAATCGAAGAAACTAACATCATCTTTTAATTGCACACGACACTGCTATTCCTTCTACCATTCAAGACCCAAATGCAATCCCAACTGAGCACCTCTAAACACCTGGAAAATTGCTAATTCCATAGAAAGTCCAAATCAACCTTAGTAAATATCAAGCGGTCTATTTGTCATGGGAAGGAAATCTCCCAGCTCCACCAAAGCTCTTAAAGTAAACTGTTTTATCTTCCCAAGTCCTGGGAAAATGAAACAATATATATTGCGGAACTCTCAATAGACACTTCACTTCCAAAAATCGCATACAAAAATTAAGAGAAACTACAAAGGTGCTAAAGCAGAATTATTCCTCATAATTAGATGCGATTCCCAGCTTTTACAAACAAATAAACATCTAATTTACAAAACTATGCTACGTCCTATTATTAGTTACTTTTCACTTATGTAGGCTACTCCAGCTGAGACTCATAAAAACAATTAGAATTCCTACAAAACAAAACTGCTCGCCAAATATGTAACACTCCATGGTTTATAAGAAACAAGGATAACCAGAAATATCTACAACAAACCTCAGTCAAAGACTACCACAAAAAATTCTCAAAGAATTTCTTCGTAAAACTAGAGACAAACGAAGACTCGGCATTCCTAGAAATTGTAGAATGCAATCCTAATAACATCAAAACAATCAGATGAATAATCAGCAACTAATCGTCCTAAGACGAACTGCTCCACCACACTGCCTTGACCCCAGAGCAAAAGGTAATGGCGATGTATTCATACGTAAGTAAATCCAAAATCCCATTATATAATATCTCCCTTTTTCTTCCTTTTCACTCAATTTTTTCCTAATTGTATAAAGTATACATTATGATTTCATAATAATAATAAAGCACTTCCGAATTTGCTCTGGAACTGATTTCGTAATGCCACTTTGTCCCCGTCTAGAGGAAAATTCAGAGGAGGTTGAGAAAACTTGAGCTGAAGTAATACGTTAACCAACAGCATCATCATTATGATATAGACTTTATTTATAATTACCACAGCTCGAATATATAAATTCAGGCCTTTAATAGGAAACAGTTTTTACATTATGTGAAATATGGGCGGTGAAAAATAAAAATTTTATACAGAATACTTTTCTATAGAAATAGTGGCAGATTATTTTCTAGAATTTCTACAAATGCCTTTAGCATATTTAGAAATGCAATTTCATAGACGCTTTCATAAATTCCCAATTTCAATATATATTTCGAGCAGCATGTATCGCCGCTATTCGAAAACAAATTCAACAAGCTTAATTCCCACATTCAGTTCACATATTCTCCTCTAAACAGTACATTTAAGTACCATTCTCAGAAGTTCGAACCAGAGGAAAGAAACGACGCCACCTGGTGACACAGTGGCTAATTATATATCATATGAGTAGATAACAACTTATATTGAGTTATTATTATAGTAATAATAAGACACAGAGTCGAGGAAAAAAACTGTCTACATGGGGTTATTCTGCAATAGTTAAGCGTGTATTGGATTTAAAAACGTCACCGTAAAGGCAAGGAAGCCGTCTACTAAAGGAATTTTCTGTTTAAAAAATTATAAGGGATTGTCTACATCCCACACAGCACGAAACTTCCTGGGGACGTACGAATTGCCTCCATCACCTCCTTAAACCCTCCCGGGAGAAAGGGGAGCTTTCATGCTCGTTGCTACGATGCGCGGGGCTGGAGACCCTGACAACGTGCTTAGTGGTATTTCTGATTGATGTGCTTAGCGGGAGGCTTTAAAGACAAGCTTCCGTAGACGATACATCGATGGATATTTTAAAGATGTCCTTCCCTAAAAGATGCGTTACTGGATGTTTTACAGATGAGCTTACTTAGAAGATGTGTTAATGTGTATATTGAAGTAATAATAACGTGTAAAAGCAATAACTTGTAAAATACATTTGAATCATTAATTGCAGAATGTGAACAAGTCACAAATACTAATTTTACAAAAGACATAAAAAGTCATTTATTATCGTTCTTGGTGAAGCAAAGTCTAATTTTTTTCTAAAATATTAAGTTGTCTTCTAATACACATTATATATACATTTTCCGCTGATGTGAGAAAATATTTCACTAAACAAAACATTAAATTGCAATTTTAAAAAAAACCACTTCATTCAATGAGCGTGAGTTGAGAAACATATTTTAAGAAGTGTATAAGATCAACCTGCGAGTAAGTGGAAATTTACTTTGGATTTGATTTATTTATTGTACTTAAGTTGGATAATCATAGTTTTTACATTATCTTAGTATTACGACAACAATAAAGTTAATCCCTTAAGTTTGATTTTCATGACAAAAATTGAAAACATTGTAGCAAATCATAAAAAATAAAAAAACAATTTTTAAAACTTTGTTAAAGAATGGAAAAACGGGAGCAGATAATTTGATACAATTGAAAGACATATATTAATTATTTTTTATTTTAAGATTATGTAAAAGTAATTTCTAAGCGATTATGTTTTTGAAAGACATGACGGAAAAAACCAACATTTGGACTTTAATAAGCTAATTGAGATTTTTCTCTTGTTCCTAACGAGTCAAATTTCATCAATGTTGGACGAAATATTATTGAATAAATAAAATTGTTTGAAGAACACATGCTCACAAACAGAAAATCTGCTTTATATTTCTACTAATAATAATGTGTGTGTTAGCGCTCTACAGGGCAGAGTGATGGATTTAGATTTACGAAATTTGGCACAAGCATATTTTGTTGGTTGTTAATGTGCAGCTTGGAGTGCTATGTAATTGAAAGTTTTATTAGAATTTCAATTACATAAAAATTAAGCAATCTTTCGGCATTTTTCCATAATAACTTGCGAAATATTTGCAAAATAAAATTAATTTTTACACCATCAAAAAATACAAAATTACCTTCACAATGATATGAATTAAATTGCTGTACAGTTTATTCACCTAAATTTAATAACTTTTTAAAAATATTTTTATACATAACTAGCCGCCTTCGGCGACCAGCTTGTTTGCCGGAAATATGATTTTAATTGAATCTTGTATCATTTTACATTCATGGCTGCTTTAATTTCAAACTTTCTATTCAGGAAATGAATGGCCTTAGACCTGTTCTGTTCATTACCTACATAAATGACCTCAATAGCATGAGGTCATTAAGCATGAGGTAACTGACCATGCAATGCAACATCTAATTGCACATTGCTGGCGCCATCTTCACTTTCTTATTTCTCTTGCGAAAAAATTCGATTTTAACTTTAAAATGGCGCAGAGCATTTTATGGCCAGTTTATTTTAACTAAATTTATACATGCTTAAAAAAGAATGAAGACATAGCAACCATAACCATTCAGATTTTTGAATATGTTTCCTAATATACATAATATCTTAGAGACCTTGATTTACAGATTCCATAAAGACTTTCATGAAATTAAATATGAAAGAAAATGTATTAAAATATTACTTCGCATTTCAACACTAAAAGACAAACACGCAATTAAATACTTGTTTAAACAATGAAAACGGTTTCAAATGCGCTGCAACAATGAAACGTATTGTTGCAAATTATGCCAAAAAATATTTTTAAAAGGGTATTAAAATTAGAGAAAAAATTGTCCGGCAACTTAATTGATATCATTGAAAAGGTAATTATTTTTCACTTTCAGTTGGTGCAAAAATGATTTTTCTGTGGTAGAACTTTCGGAAGTTATTAAGGAAAAACTCAAAAATTCGTTTAATTTTTTATTAATTAAAATTTCAAAAGAAAAGTCCCGAGGTACACACATTCCCCCCCTCCCCCGAAGTTTTCTTATCGCGCTCTGAGGGAGGGTAATCTGTGCCAGGGTTTGCTACTTGCTGGTGGGGGGGGGAGCTTTTCTTCCCGTCCCAGTTTCGGAAATGAGATTCCTGTGGTTTCTCTGAAGACGATCGGCGAGAGTGTTATGTGTGCTTCTTATCTTAACAAGAGTAGAGTGCGCCTCCTTCCCTCTCTAGTGCATAGGCTGTAAAATCTTTTCATTCCTATTTCCTCTTTCTAGTTGGGCAAATTGACGTAAATCCGTTATTCTCAAAAGAATCATAACTGTAGATCAGTCCCGTTTATAGAGTCAAAGTCGCTATCGTACCATTTAAGTTCAGTCGCCCCCCCCACTTCATAATACCTTCAATTATTTTTTAAACAAATGCATTTATAATTGAACATTACCGCAACTTCATTATGTAAAAAAAAAATCGTAGATTGAAGAAAACTTTACTGTCTTTTATGCAAGTTTGCTGGGTTTCGGGGTCATCGAAAACAGTGGCGGACTTCGTCTGAAAATAGCAGTTGCCATCAGTCAATGGGAGCCCACTCGTATTAAAAATGATATAATTTTTCTTTCAAATATTTTTAAATTTTAGTTATTATAAATATAGTAAATTAAAATCAGAAATGGATATGATATATTCCTTATCTTAAAATCTGTTATATACACTGATAGTTCTGTAGACACACGCCCCCCTCCACAAGAAAAAAAAAAATCTGCTCTTCGTTTCAGTCTTTAAACGTTTAGCCATTAAATTTTACGAATTCATATTATTTACGCTCTCTGCTTTTTAGAAATAATTAAATTAAGATTAAATGTCTGCTTTTAACAATATTAACAAAATTACAATTAAATGTAATTTGTTATTATTAGAGGTATCTGGAGGCATTACAAACGGAGTTCCGTCTGGCTGTAGTCATT
>BGPR01008269.1:0-31164 GCA_013235015.1 Araneus ventricosus
TCATTACTTCGTTCAGTTACACGTATTGCTCGTTTTTTCCCCTTAGGAGTTCTATAGTTTTTTAAAACAATAATACTTCGTTTTTCTTATTTTTCGTTTGTTCTCTGGGATGTTTTTCAGCTAATCATTTCTAGGATAATATCTGATGAGATAGATAATTGTTTGATGATTTTTTTCATTATTTGAAACGAAAATGAAAAATGTTTTTAATTGTTTTTATACTAATTTTCTTTCTATTATACGTTGTTTTTTCTTCGATGTTGCTTAATAATATTGTTTTTTCTTCGGACCTTTTCATGATCTTCATGAGTATGTTTTTCCATCGACAACATTATGCACAATTCTCGATTTCGTTTTCAGACGGCATTCTTCCCAACGTTGTTGGAACCAAACTAATCACCTCACACTCCTCGTAACCAAGTGGCCATGGCCTCTACTGTCATGTCTCCAGGATTTTAAAACTCTGACTCATAAAACAAGATCAAATCGAAAATATATCCATTTCGAAAATATTGTCATTTTTTTTTTTTGAAGGGAGTTTCAAAAGTCTTCATCAGATAAACATTTGAAGGATATTCAATGTAAAACTAATGATAAGTAGGTCAGTCAGTATAAAATTCTTCTAAAAAAGAGAGAGAGAGTTAGTGTTAAAAAGAGCGAGGAAGAACTGCGAGAGCAACCAAAAGAAATAAATTTTTCTGCAACGTTATTTATAAAGGCAGCAGAATTATAAAGTATTATTCTTAAAATTTTAAGCATATTTTATCATCATTTTAATTATAAATTAACTTGTAGAACCTTTATTTTTTGTTAATATTCCTCATTTATTAAAATATGTAGTATACTGACATTGTAATATGGCAATAGTGTTAATATTAACATCTTTCTATAATTTCATAGAAAAATTATCTTTACTAATGCAATCTTAAAGAAAGAAAGTGTACTCTTCAATTTTCAAAATAACATCTAGGAAATTAAGTGGTTCGAATACGGCTTTGCGTTTGAATAAAATATTAAATAACAAATAACAATAATAGATTATGAAAATACTTTAAAATGAATCATTCAGCAATTTAAGATTTAATTTTCTTTCTTCGTATGTTTTAGATTTAAAATTTTACATATTGTAATGATTGTTACCTTTTCATTTATGTAGTTACAGTAATTATTGGTACAAGTTATAAAGTGTTTTGAGCTTTATTGGAAAAGAAGTTTCATTTATTTTGTATAACAACTTACGTATCTGATATAAAGTGATTACTAAAATTTTGTCCTTTCTGTCGCATGTAAAAGTATAGGGGCAATTGTGAAAAATTAACGAAGAAGTTTATCAAGATTCCTTCCGAAAAGAAAGCGATAAAGTAGTAACAGAAGGGGAAACAATATAATAACAGATGTGGAAAAATGGCTGAGCAACCTTGGTCAGCATCTGAATAGATGATGGGCATGCAAATTAAATTTAAAATACAGCTATGTTCTTTAAAATCATGATAAACTAAGAGAATTTTCTTAAATAAAATTGTAAGGAAATTAAACATACATTTTTTCATTTTAAGCCAGGTTAGAGTTTTTTGATTTGAATTAAGTCCTAAAATTTTTAAAACTAGATTATTCACTGTTATACGTTTTGTAAAACAAAAAAAACAAAAAAAACGGGGAACGTGGAGGGGGGGGGTTGCAGTATGCTTACGTAATTATAAGAGGGAGGTTTGCGATTTGCTTATTTTTGCTGACAAGGGGGAGGGGGGTCAAAAATTACCAAAAACATGCTTACGTAATATTTGAACGGCCCCCATCTCGAAGAATCGCATTTCATTTTTATGGCCTTCCATTCCAATGGATTTCAAATGTGGTCGAATTCCAACAGCGCCATCTATCTGCGCAATTTTCATCGGGATTTCACATTGACGAAAGGTTGTGCCTTCCCGTGTTCCGAAAATCGTGGAGTGGAACAGCTGTGAATGCCCCTCTTTAACGGTTAACCATTTTTTAAAAATACTTTTAATTATAAATGTGTTAGGACTCCATATTTGCTAAATTAAAATTGGTTTGGTAAACCTCTTCAAGTTTGGTCAACAATTAGGGTTTCTGGGATTAAATTTACTCTTTGCGGTGGTGTGTTTACTCTCAGCCACCGCAGCAAAGAACCATAGTGAACTTATTTTATACTAAATCGACAAGCTTCCGGAGATACATAAAATTCGAAATAATATTTTACAAATTGCGTATGGCCTACCTTCGGGCACTTTTTTTTGAAAAAAAAAAGAAAATTTTTATTCAACACTTACGTTTTCAGTTATAATGGTGTATAAAACTGTGAATTCAAATGCCATTTTAGTGAATAAATTTTTTATTTTCGAAATTTGACCATTTTCGGTCAAAATTGAGCAAAAATTGACGTTTACGCCAAACTTTCTGTAACAAATTCTAACACATGTATTTCATTTTTTGTTTTAATAATATATTTGTTATACATTTACCTGTGTTGTGAAGCAGAATATTAAGAGTACCTCTTAAAGTTATTGAGATATACCAAAGTTTGTATACGCAAAAGCTTCTTACAAGAAAAAACTATCACTTTTCCAAATAAAAGCAGCTCTAAAATAAATAATTATACACTTTCAAGTTATATTTGAGATTCAGAACATACCGAGAGATTTATATAACACTGTGATTAAATTTTATTTGAATATCTTAAAAACTTTTTAAAAAATGAGATTTTTCGTAATCCAAAAAAATGAAAATAGCAATTTTCCAGAAAACGCAAATAAAGATTTTAAAGTCGCACGAAAAATTATATGCATATTTTAACAACTTAAAATTCACAGTATTTGTAAGTCAAGCCTTCTTTGGCTTAATTTTTAATTCACTTTGATTTTCTTTTAGCATTAAATTTTTTTCTTGATAGTTTTGTTTTTGGTTCGACTTGTCGCTTCGATTTCTTAATTCTTTCAATATCAATTTCCATGTAGATTTTTTAATAATTTCTGGTTCAAGTTTTACATTAAGATGGTTAAATACAGTCATCAACCCTATATCGCCTGAATTAAATAACTAAACTGCTATCTTACTAGCTAATAACAGTGTTTGGAGTGAGAGAAATTTTCATTAGGTAAAATATCCCATATCTAGAGAAACAGTTTCCAGATACGCCTAAAACAATAATAAATAAATAAATAAAACTTAATTCTGTATTTAAAAAGTAAATTGTATATTCACATTGTTTATGAGTAAAAAAATAGCTATAGAGGGACGAGACTCAAGTTTGTGTGTAGTGCTGCTGAAGAATCCATTCAATTTTAGGAACCATTTTTTTATTGGGCTACGTTCCACAGCACAGAACATTAAAGTTACAAGACACAAGACAAGACAGAGAACAACATTACGAGACAAGCACACAGACAAGAATGACAGAGAGGCATCATGGGAAAAAGATGGCTCCAGTAGCGCCACCTACCATAGAAAGGAGAAGGCAGTTGATTGTAACCGCTACATAGCTGTTTAGATGCGTTGTTTACAATTCTATGGCTTAATTTCGGTTTCGAAAATTTCACTTCTGGTTCATAATTTAGGCAATAACTTTGCTTCTAACTGTCGAAGAAACTAAAGTAAACCATTTTTCGAATCCTAAATGTATGAGCTTTAATACAAAATAATAAAAAAATTTCGAAAATTTTCATGAAAAACACCGATTTTAGGGTAGGCACATACCTTAAGTGTAACTACGCTTTTTCGCTTCTTAAATTTTGTAAATATAATACTCTAAAATGGCAAAAAAAGAAACTTAACGAAAGAAGTGTACCTTGAAATTGAAAATAGCATATTGATGGCGGAAGACGCCAAACTAATTATTTTTGCGACAGGGCTTCATATTGGAGACTGCTTTGAAAAATACCACACGATGCAGAAATGTAAAATATAATTTTTATATAAAATTAAAATATATTATTGTGTTAGATATAACTAAAATGTGAAAAATGAATGAATAAATTTTCTTTTCCTTCATAATCTTGCACATTATTTATTAATGTTAGTTCAACGAAAATTAATTCTGGCCGGTATGACACTTGCGTATAAACCTAATACGGCCGCAAAGGGTTAAAATACAGTCAATAGTTTAAGGTATCCAACTAGGTTGAAAAAGCGATTTTCGAAGAAAAATTCAACACTTTTTTACTATCCAAAAATAAAACCGCAGCTTTTAAGATTCTAAAGCAGTCTTTGTTTTTATTCTTATTCCTTGAATAATTTATTCCTTGATATTTATTTGAACTAATGCGTTATTATATTTTTTGAATGCGTTTTCTGAAAAATGAACATTTCACTAAAATTGGCCCACGAAAAAGGTGATATCTCCAAAGCAATTCATTAAAATTCATTGAAATTCGGTACACATGTGTCAAGGACCTTTGAGGGTGTAATAGACCGCAGATTTTATGATAGCTTGATTTAGTCATGTTTTGCAGTCACTTTCAGTTCGAAACATAGGATAATTTTGCCAAAAAATCAATGACGCCAATTTGAATGATCATAAAATATTTATTTATTAAAATACACTCTATCTTGCAGTCTATTACATTCTAGATAGTTTGAGAAGTACGCATGCGAATTAAAATTAGGTACGTCCCCTATTTTTTCAATTATGCTGTTTTTCTTAACATTGAAATTTTTATTGAAATTCTCGAAAGAAAATTATTATTTTCAAACACTAATGATGATACATGAATTTTTATTTCTAATTGTGACTATTTAAGCCTATTTTTATTATTTAGCTCTGTAAGTCTTTTTTGTGCATGCTTTTATAAGAATTTTCTCCGAACCTAGTCGGGTACCTTAATCGTACAAGCCGGTCATCGAAAGCGGCTTGTCTACCATAAATGCAAGCTTAATCTATAACTATAAGTTAGTCTTCGGGTACAAATTAAGATTGAATAAGCGTCAATATGTGATGTCTGTCGCTTCCTCGTGATTTTCTTTAAAAAATTGATTTTCTTAATAAAAATCAATTGAAATCTTTCTCTCTTTCATCTAAAATATTTGGTGCTCTATAATATATATCATCTCTTACAAATAAAAATCAATTGAAATCTTTCTGTCTTTCATCTAAAATATTTGGTGCTATATAATATATATCATCTCTTGCAAATAAAAATCAATTGAAATCTTTCTCTCTTTTATCTAAAATATTTGGTGCTATATAATAAATATCTTCTTTATATTTTGTTTTTTTGTTTTCTAGTGTGGAAGGGACAAGTTGTAAACGATGTTAATCAGCAAAATGGATTTTTCAATATTTCGTTTGAAATCGTCGCAGTGATTAAAGAGGGTAAGCTCGACATAAATTAAGTTTCATTTTTTTATATTTATTAATAATATTTGCACCCTCGAAAGTTTCTTAATAATTCTTTCATAATTTCTACATAGCTAGTAGATTAATATTCATTATTTTAGATTAATGCCACAGTTTGCATCTTAAATGATACAACAGCTTCGTTCCCAATAAACTGTTGTCCGTGAATCTCGATCATCCCCTATCATTGCGCATAGTGAGTTTGTTATTGAAATATGCTGAAAAAGAAAAATCTAGTGCAAAGAATGACCACTTATGGGGCAACTTTACACCAAAATTACGAAAAGAAGATATCTTCTTATTAACTATTGTTTGTTTGAAGTTTTTCTGCAAAACGCTTCTCTAATAAACACCCATAGCGAAAAAAAATCAGAAAAAGACCCTTTTTTAGACATGCATCAAATCTCGTAATTCCTTCTGAAGTCATGAAAATTGGTGCAAAGTAACTAAGGTCACGGTATTACTTTTTGATAAAAAAATTATTTTTAATGTTTGGCGATGCATTATTTCTATTGAGATTTGATTGTAAACTATTTTAAGAAGCGAATATCATTTTATTCCCCATAGGCATTGAGAAAAAGGATCTGATCGAAGGAGAAACGAGACATTTCCTCGTCCGTGATAACTGCGCTCCCCTGTTGAAAGGTGAAACCTATTTGATCATGGGCAAAGACGGGGAAAAATACAAAAATGAACAAGGTCAGATATGGTAAGTACGGAATACTTTTAAATTCTACGTTTGAAGCGTTATTCTAAAAACCATGAAGTGAAATTTATGTACAAATATGTCAAATAGGGTCAGTTGGGGGTAATTGGTGACGATTTTTGCAGACACTGTCATATTTTCCCCTTAAAATGATGGTATACGATGTAGGAGAAGTCATTATTTTTTGTGAGTGCAAAATTATGTTCTGAAGATTCATCAAAGAATGCCTCTTTTCCAAATTAACCAGCCTCACTTACATGAGCATTCTCAATTTACTCCATTGTGTTCCCAATTACCCTAAAGACTATGGGCCTAACCAGTGCTCATTGTAGTCACAGTTCCCAATTACTATTTGTTCCCAACTACCCCATCTGTCTTCAAATAAAATTTTCTGAATTGAGTTTATGTAAATATATAGGCATGCTCTCTCCTCGACTTACTTCTATATTTCCACAAGATGGCGGGTTTTAACATGATAATATTTTAGTTTGGCATACATCTGTAAATTGTATGATGCGGAAGTCGGTCATTGAAACCAGCGGGAGTGTTCTCCCCTAAACTTTCTCCTATACTTCTCGAAAAAGGTGCTGTTTCCCTTCCCCCCGCGTGGATAAAAAAATTCGAACCTATTGTAACCCAGGATCCAATGACTATCAGAAAATATTTAGGTAAAGAATCAAATTATTCAAAGAGATGCGTTCCGATTAAATGCGTATCGATTTCTACTCTTGCTGGCTCAAGGACAAAGTCGCATAATCCTTCCGCGTGCACAGATTGCTACCAGTACGCATGCGCATGAAGAATCGGATGAAAAAAATTGCCAAGCAGGAGTCAATAAATATCGTGCACAGAATATTGCGTCCAGTACGCATGCGCGTGGAGATAGAGGATTAGTTGGAGATGCGATTATACAGACCGACAGACAGTCAACCTTTTGACGGATTTGGCCCAAAATGTTATACGGACCTGCATTCATGACGATAAAACTGTGTATGAAATTTTATCCATCTAGCATTTCAAGTTTCTGAGTTATAGCGTACACATGACCACGGACATACATACAGACAGACTTCCCGCTGACGGATTTTGTCCAAAATTTGATAGAAACCTACAAATTATGTTTAAAGACCACATACCAAATTTCATCCACATAGCTCTAACAGTTTTCTAGTTATCGTGTTCACAGACAGACAGACAGAAGTGATTCAAAAATTGTGTTTTTCGGACTCAGGGAGGTGTAAAACGTGGAAATTCGTCAACATCTCGAGTTCGAATTTTTTGACGATTACAATACTTTCTCTTTGTATACTTCGTATACGAGAAAGTCAAAAGAAAAGAAACTTTCACTTTAAAGAGTTACTATCAGACAGACAGACAGACAGGAGAGCAGACATTCGTTCTGTAAATTGGGTGGTGTAAAAATCCTTACGTGCAGAATGCAACATCATGCAGTCAAGCCAGAAGAAAACAAGAAAAACAAATCAAGCTTAAAACATTATTATGGTACTATGTGACCGAAGGTTTTAAATTGTTTTTTCTTGTTTTTAACCCTCTGAGTGCCGGATTGTTTTAATCGCTAATTAGATGCAACGTTCCCAAACATGTTCAAATACCATTGAACGAAGATATTCGTTATGTATGTGCAAGGCTTTATTAGAATAATACGATCCATCGCTATATTAGTTCTAAGTGAACACGAAGTTCCGAAAATCGCAAGATGCAGCAGAAAATAAACATATTTCCAACCCGCGGAATAAGCAGTCAAAGGGTTGAACTTCATCTTACAGCGTTAGTCCGTTGATGGATTTAGCACAAATTTGAGTATATTCCTAGTTACCGACTTTAATCATCTATGTTTTTCCGCTTTTAAATTATCTCGTACACCTACTCGTGTGTAGACAGAATCTAACCAGCGGGAGTGGCCTCCCCTAAACTTTCTCGTATACTCTTAACAATATGGAGAAAAAATAAGCTAAAAGGCAGCAAAACGAACAAGCGTCCCTAACCGTAGTGGAAAAAAAAAGCTTGGAGGCGAAAGGCGTGGGTAGAAGCGGAAAGGATTGACGCAATTACAGAATAACGGCCTCGCGTCATTGTGTGATGAGAAAAGACAAATAAGCGATTTGAACACCTTCTTTTCGACCAATTGAAACGAAAATTGGGCACGGATCTACAATTATTGTTAGCAGGTCTTATACCAATTTTTATTTATCAAAGCTTTAGGGTTTACGAGCTATAATGTTTAGAAGTATGCGATTATACAGACCGACAGACAGTCAACCCTTTGACGGATTTGGCCCAAACTTTGAGGCAGACCTACAATCCTGATGATAAAACTGTGTACCAAATGTTATCCATCTAGCTATTAAAGTTTTTGAGTTATAGTGTTCACATGGACGCGGACAGACAGACAGACTTCCCGTAGACGAAGTTTATCCAAAATTTGATAGGAATCTAAAAATGATATGTAAAGACCTCATACCAAATTTCATCCCCGTAGCTCTCATAGTTTTTGAGTTGTCGTGTTCACAGACAGACAGACATAATTCCTAAATTATGTTTTTCAGACTCAGGGAGGTTTAAAGTATTGCAATCGTCAAAATCTCGAGTTCGAATTTTTTGACGATTGCAATACTTTCTCTTTGTATACTTCGTATAGGAGAAAATAAAAATGACTGTTTAAAATTTAATGAATTCTGAAATGTGAAGATTCATCATAATCTTGAGGTCAATTATTCTGATGATTACAATAATCTCCCTTTCCCTTCTTTGTTTACGAAAAAATAAAAATGGCAAAGGCTAGAGTGCTCGCAAAGTTCCGAGACATGCTCCGTGGTCAAGAAACTAAAGTATGCATCTGCGTGCACACAATCTCACCTTCAAAGTAGTCTCGTTGCACAGCAGTACATCGCTTTTTCCACCTATGGAATGTGTCATGGAAGTCCACTTCTTCGCAATTTACTTCCTGCGGAAATAAACATTTAACATCTTCTTTTGACGTAGACTTACGTCTCTCCTTAGCGGTCTAATGATGTGTCGGGAAAGGAAAAAATTATGGCGCTTTTCGTGGTATTTTTAAACGCTTATAGCTCCGCAACCAAGTAACATTAAGAGTTGGTTTTAGTTTCATTTAACAGAGAAAGGTAGACAGTAAAGATTCCAAAAATGATTTTAGAATTTGTAATCATGGTTTAGTCACAGTCGAGTTGCAAAGTTGGTGAAAATCAAGAAGAATTTTAAATAGATAGTCACACTAGACTAATAGTCACTATAGAGTTAGTAGTCACATATAGCTACTTTAGTCACAGAAAGTAAGTAAGGTAAATCTACGCCTCTCAATTCCAGCGGTCATTTCGCAGAGACAGCCTCTCGTCGAATTTTTTTCTTCCCCCATTAGCATTGAAGAGTATGATTTATATATTTAAAGTTTTAGCATTTGAAAACTTGATGATTATTTTGTAATTACCCTGCATATTCTCGTTTGAATCGATATCTACAATATTAGAAATATTTAATGAACAAATAAAATTGTTCCTACTTGAACAGTTTTCACGTTATTCATAAAATGCTGTTTTGATTCTTATAGGCACAGATATTTACTGGATCAGACTTCGGCTGTTCACCTATGGACTGACATAAGGACAGCAAGTGATAAAGTTTTGCAGCGAATTTTGAACACTGTCGTGAGACAGTTGGAGAAAGACGGTTGTTTGGAATAAGCTTCATTTTTAAACTCTCCTCTGCTAGTTGTAAATAACAAGATGCTTCTTGTTACGTTTCAAAATAAAACTTTTCTAAAATTCAACGATACAAAGAAAGTAAAATCTTAAAATCCCCGTCTATAACAAAGTTGCCGTCACTGAAGTTATCAATAAAGTTTTTGTTTCCATGGATTGTGTTGTTTCGTTTAAAATCGCTCGGAATGCATTTAAGAAACGCATTTCCTTTTACGAGGGACATTCAAAAAATAAGTTACGCTCGAACAATGTGAATCAAGTACACTTTATTGAGACAAGCACTAGAACACAATTTAACACACGTACGACAAACTATTTTTCTATATAATCACGAAGTCGCTGTTAACATTTTGCGTTGCGCCAATCGTCAATGCCTTGACGACAGAAATTCGTTCCTTGATAGATAAGCTGTCTTAACCTGGGGATAGTTGGCCAACTGGCGTCCTCCTAGATGTCCTTTCAGCTTGCCGTCAATCTGTCAACAGTCAATTTGCAATTTTTGTAAATCATTTCATTCACCTGCAGCTCTAGGTCTGTTCTGCTCGACCTTATTGACATTCCTTTCCTTTCCACACCGGCCATGTTTGTCCAGTCTTCTTGCACGACGAAACATCTTGCACCATTTCACTATGTCTGGACGTGGCATTGCATTTGGGACAAACACTGCCGATTTTTCACAGTGAATTCCTGTACATGTTACGTTTTACCTTAAAAAACTTAAAAACCACAAACTATTCCGAGTACTTCAACGTTGGAAAAAATTTCCAATTGATATGAATTTTGTTCACGTGCTACTTAGTAACACTAATCACCAACGTAGGAAATCATGGTCCTGAACTCTCTTGTGCACAAACTCCTCTCTTGTTCCGCAGTGATATCATCTCTGAAGAGACAAGTTTAACCTACTTTTTAATAATATTTGGAATTAATATTTGGATAAACATGCCATTAAGATAATTCATCAGACCGAATAAGGGAATTTATTTCATCATCACTAATATCTTGTAAAAGTGGGGAAGGAGTTAAACTGCAAGTATTTTTTGAACAATTTCTGTACACTCCGTAGACTAAAAATTGAGTTTAGGCATCCTCAAATTTCTTATTGTTTTCTTCTTGCGACCGACTGCCTCATCTTTAAAATTTGTTAATGCAAAGTTCTCTTATATGTTTTCTCTCATACAGTATCAGGATCAGAATCATATTTTCAGCATGGACAAAAAAGGACATTGCATTCGTTTATAGGGTCAATAAATTTAAGCAAGTTTTCAGAAAGGTAAAGAGTTGTGCTAATTCCTTTAAACACGTGCTTTGTGCTATGTGAGCTATTTCCTGGTTTTAAGATTTAACAACTCTAGCTCAACAACAGACGACTTCAAAAAAGGTTCTTTTCACTCAAATAGACAACCTAAGTACTTTCTATGCCGATGTTAACCACCTGGAATGTGATAATTGGCAATTATCCCGAATTGGCAAATAGCCAAAATTTCACTAAAGTTTACCGATTTTATGGCAGCTGCGATGTTTGGAAGTTCCCGCTGATCCTTATCTAGTGTTTTTCATCAACATCGGGGTTAGGTTTGTAATTTCCATGTCTTCCCACAAATCAGACTTCCAAGAATCATTTGGTGAGAAGAAAGATTAAAATGACATGCAAGAAATTTAACAGACAAAAGTTTGAATGGTTATAGGATTTTCTTAGAGGTGTAATATTTTTTGCTACTTTCTGCAATCTTGCCATTCTTTCTTAAGTAACAAATAATATTGTAATTTTGGAGCTTAATTTTGCAGTGTGTTACAATAAACAAAGAAAATAAATGAAGTTGATATATTTAAAACCATAAATAACCTTCTGTTATGCATATACTTCGATGTGTTGCAATTCATAGACAAGATGATGTATGAAGATTATATTGAGGGTTAGGAACTAAAAATTGCATATTGAAGTAGTAATTTCACATATTTTTTCTAACTTGGAGGGAACATGCCATCTGAAATTATTGAATCGATTTTGATAAAATAAACTGCATTAATCTTTAGAAGATCAGCATAATAAGATCGTAAAAGCTAAAGCTATAATAAATAGATAGAGAGAAATTTTAAAAATATTAAACAATCGATTTTTGCTATTTTTTTATTGTTTTTAAGGCCGATGCGGGATTGGAAGATTTAAATGAATTTCCTTACTTTTTCCCCTTGTTTAATTTCTCGCCAATTTGCAACTTTTCCGCGCCACAGTGACATAAAAAAATTGGATTTTTTCGGCCTATTCTACTGGACAGTCGTGTTGGACTCCGAACCTTCTTGCTTTTACCTCTCTCCCCAGCGTTAGCATCGCACATAAATATATAAAACTGTATTTCACAGTAGATTCAAAAATTGTATTCTACAACGTTTATAGGAAGGATTTTCACATAATGTGACATATAAAAAAATAATGCAGAAAATTCAAACGTTTCTAAGTAAAAAACATACTTTTATACATATTTTCTGAAATTTATAAAAAAAACTATTTGATTTAATGTAAATGTAACGTAATGTAGCGCATTTAATTACGAACAAGACAAAAAAAGTTGAACTTGGTGCGACCATTATTAACAGAAATAATGTATGTTTTGTAAATATTGACATTTTGAACCTTTGGGGAGGGGGGTAAAGCTCCAGGGGGATTTTTATAGAAATGATTCTTTGAGAGGGGTCTATCAATAGGGTAAAATTCAACTTCACGCTCATTTTTTCCTTTTTAAAACCTTTATTGACTGGGCTACTGTAACCCTCCGGCCACAAGCCGAGACCTTACCACTGGGTCACCGCAGCCCAGAAAAATTAAGAAAGGGTATCTCCTTGAACATTAAGAAACGAAATAACGTATTCAATGATTAACTACGAAAAGAATTGTGAAATATTTATCTACGAATGAGTAGATACTAGATAAAGTATTAAATAACAAGCTGTTATATAGATACGTGCTATATTTTTACATTCCACGGCAAATATTTGCACAGAATGAATTAGATGATAATATCATCTGCCAGAATCTCCTAAACGTTAATGTTTTAGACAAATTGTGGGCTGTTATCCCCTCGGCTTTCTCGGTATATATTCAGAATTTGGTGTTTTAGTTTTGTTGAATAGAGAATTAAATCGAGTATACATTTTGTACCTCTTCCCTTTAATCGAAAATTTGATACAGATCTGTAATTCCTATTTCAAGACCCCGTAAACACATTTGCTCACATTTTTAAGTTATCTCCTTCACATACAGGGTCCCCACTTATATCCGTTACACTCTCCCTTAACTTCTAAACGGTGACAGCTTGGGCCATAAAGTTGGTGTTTAGATATAGTAAAAAGTCTATGCGCTACTCTATGAATATCGTCATCTCATAAAGAGTGGAAGAAAGAAACTGAGACACGTCCCTGTCTTCTGGATAATTTATTTATATTGCTCAAAATGCTCTCCGTTTTAGCCACTACACACATTTGCACTCTGGACTGGATTTCTCGCTTCGCTCACGCTTCAAGACGCCATAGTTTTGAAAATCACAATCAAACAAATGTTCATTTTTTTTTGAGTATTAATGTGCGCAAGGTATCTTTTCGTACTAAATAGAGAGTGCTCTACAACTTTCTAATTGACGTTTTTCTGGTATCTTTCACCGTTAACGAGATAGGACCGCTAATTCCAAAATTTGCAAATAGATGGCGTTGTAAGTTGTCTCATAGAGTAGCGCATAGCCTTTTTACTATATCTAGACACCAACTTTATGGCCTAAGCTGTCACTGTTTAGAAGTTAAGGGGGGTGTAACGGATATAAGTGGGAACCTTGTATACACGAACAGACTGACAGACAGTCAACCCGATGGCGGATTCGTTCCAAACTTTGACAAAAATCTACAATTCTGGAAATAAAACCATATGCCAAAATTAATCTATAGACAGCCATACTTCCTGTAAACGAATTTCATCCCGAATTTTATAGAAATATTCAATTTTGGGTAAAGACTACATGCCAAATTTCATCTGTTTAGCTTGTTTCTGTTCTGAAGTTATCGTGTTCGAAGACAGGCAGAATTTCAAAAATAAATTTTTGCCGGACTCAGTGATGTCTATAACGTACATATTCAACACAATCTTGAGGTTGAAGCTTTGACGATTACAATAGTTTCTCTTTGAGATATGATGAGAAAAATTGCTTTTTCTTTGCATAAGGGAAACCAAAATGTATGCAAAACTCAACAATAGTTTCTGTACCTCTTTCAATGTTCATAAAAACATTCTGTTATATTAATCTAAGTATTTAAATAAAATTACTGCGTCTAAATTTAATATAAAACTGTGGTGCAACGAAACAAAGTGCTACTACATTATCCTAAACAATATATGAGCTTCTCCTAGAAAGCTACTTTTCGATTCAGTTTTAATTTTTTAAAACACGAATCCTTAATAATATAATAAATGCGAAAGTGTGTCTGTCTGTCTGTCTGTCTGTCTGTCTGTCTATCTGTCTGTCTGTCTGTCTGTTTGTTAAGCTTTCACGACCAAACTACCAAACCGATTTGGATGAAAATTGGTAGAGTTGTAGCTTGCAACCCGAGAACGGACATAGGCTAGGTGAAATCACGTTAAATTAATTATTTTTGACTACAGATTAAAAATAGTTAACAAAGAAAGCCCATTGACTCCGCGATTCGCGATGAAGATTTTTATTTTTCATTCTACTGTCACGTGATCCTTCAGGAATGTGAAAACATGTGAAATAAATTATTTTTTTAAATCAACTATCACGTAATCCTTTTATCCGCTGTAACTTCGGAACAAATTGTCCGATAAAAATTATTTTTATACCATACTAAAGATAAAAATTTTACCTTTTCAATGATACCAATTTTATTTCTGTGACATTTTTCATTCAATTGTTATTAATTTTTTTAATTTTACGTGCAGACGATTTTGAAATAACGTAAATTTATAGCTACTCAGTTGCTAGGAAATGGTTAGACTTTGAAATAATTTACCTTTATTTCTGAAAATTTTGCTTATATTTATAAGTATCCATACAATAAGGCAGAATTTACATGTATCTGTCTGTCTGTCGGTCGATCGGTCGGTCACAAGAACACCTCCTAAACGGTGAACGGTAGTGACGTGAAATTTACACACGGCATTCTAGAGCATATTTTTAGGTCAAAGGTGTTATTTTCAACTTCAGAGTTAATTATTTCTTAAGATATTTAATTAAATAACGAACATTAGCCGCTTTTAAGCCTAATGCTTAGACGTTTTTTGCCAATAACTTCTGAAATCTTTATTATACAACAATTATATTTATACCATTTTAAAGACCAGAAAATGATCTTTTTAATGCTATTAATTCCATTGCGATGAAATGTTTTCTCCGATTGCTATAAAGGTTTAAAAATATTTTTAACGTAATTTCTAACAATACTTTTCATTCTTATAGAAATAAATTCAAGCCAAATTACTGTTTCGCGCGCGGGCTTTTGCCACTGTTAAAATTAATATAAGAAAATACTGCTTTCTTTGACCATAAATAACAAAGGAGACTTTACACTTACGGTTTCCTGTTGTGGTAGCATTTACAGCTTTTAATACGGTTACACAGTGATCCAATGACCTTAGTGAATTATTCTCTCGATGTTTTGTTTAATTTTCACAGTGAATATTACAGAATATTCTTCTGTAGATACGGTAATGGGCATTAACAAGGAGCATCATATTCTGTATAGCTCTTCAAGATCTTAGAATTTTCAGGGGCACCTTCCGACAAGCCTAGAATGATAGTCGGTGTACCAGTACTACTAATACGTAACCTCGATATACCGAGACTGCACAATGACACACAGTGGTAGGCGTGCATTTGGAAAACCATATTTTTCCCATGGGCAACTATATGTGGCCTGTTCACGTGTGTACAGCCCACACAACCTCTACATCCGTGGAAATAACGTGGTATACAAAAGTATATCATCATAGATAAACAATTTACATAACTATATCAGCATACATGTACAGTACACTCCTCTCAGCCGTCCAATTTAGTAATATCAACCGTCAGAACTTTTCCTTTCCCCTTTCAAAATGCAACAAAACATTTACATTCGTGAATTAAAAAAAAGAATAATTCAAATTCTTCGCGCACGAAGTCGCGGGTAACAGCTAGTTATTTAATAAAAAAATTACTACGCCTGATTTCAATATAAAACTTTGGTGCAACGGAACAAAGTGCTACTACATTGTTCACGGAGATATCTGAATTTTTTCTAGAAAGCTACTTTTCGATTTAATTTTATATTTTAAAACACGAATTATTTTTTAAAAACATTACTACGTCTAATTTCAATATAAATTTTTGGTATAACGAAACAAAGTGTTGCTACATTATTCCAAACGATATCTTAACCTTTTCTAGAAGCTGCATTTCGATACAATTTTAATTTTTTAAAAACATGGATCAAGATAAAAATTTGAAAAAAAGATATGAAGGCAAATCACAGTCGACGACGAATAAATGTTATCGGAAATATTTTTTCACTTCTCCTTTCGGTTTAAAGTCTAACGCATGATCAGAATCCTTCCACCTGTATTCTAATTTTGCAACATCAGCGCGGGAAATCGAACATCTGCTCAAAAATCGTCTGAATATAAATCACGGACACCTCAGATATGGACGTTCAGGAAGTTCTTGAGTTCCAGGTAAGTTCCTTTCTCGCTTGTAAGCCTTCGTTTATAATTCTCTTTGATTTCACTTCCTTTATAATTCACTTTGATGCAGATGTTAAAAACAATAACTGTGAATAGTGAATTTTATTTAAATTGCTGCTTCAAGTTTTGAGATTACTTTCACTTTTAACTCCATTTGTGTTAAACAACCACGTGAATTTATTTGTCTTGCTTTATAGAACTATAAAGAATTATTAATATGAATTTTTACTAGTTTCTTCTTCCCTGTAAAATCTAACTTTCTTGTATTAAATGAATACTAATATTTGATAAAGCAAGCAAGAAAGTTTTAATTTATCAGTTACCTTTCTAGCAACTTTTCAATTGAAATCAATCGCGAATTCCCACTTATGTTCTACATTAAAAATGACACAATTCTTTTTACGTTATAGAACTGTGAACAAATAAAAACACTAATTATTTATTTTAAATTATGGATTTTTAAAAATCTCTGCAATTTTTTTGAATACATTTTACAATATTAGCAAAGAAGTCTTTATCAGTTATGGAATATTTTAAAAGAGTTCCAATACTGATGAATCGAATATTCCGTTTAAAAATTTATTTGGGATAGTTTAAAGAGCACATACTAATTTTTATCCGTCTAGTTTATAGCTTTTTTTCATATATAGTATTCACATACGTATAGGCAGAGAGACAGAAATAATTCCAAAAATGGATTTTTCGGATTTAGGATGCTGATTTGAGACGTGGATTGACATCAAAATTACATTTGCTGGTTTTTAACTGATTATAATAACTTTTCTTTCAATGCTTAGTTTTGCAAAAAGAAGAATACAATTTCTGGTCGTTTATAAGAAAATAAAAACTATTATTTACCCTCTGGCTGCGTATCCCGCGATTTCCGCTGGTTGGAAATAATTCTATTGTCTGCTGCATCCATCGATTTTCGGACTAAATGTGTTTACTTAGAACTTAATGGCGTTGTATCATATTATACAAATAATGCTTTGCATATAAATAGCAACCTGAATGGTTCAACGGTATTTGAACATGTCTGTACCTGTTGCATCTAAATAATCATTTAAGAAATTCGGAAGTCGGAGGGTTAAATGACCAATAACGAAAATATGTTTCGGTACTCTTTGAATACTTTGAAAAGTAATATTTTTACTTCAGAATTACATTTTCAGATTGCATCAGCAATTTCACGTAAAATTAAATTAGTTTTGGAAAGTGTAAAACTAAGTCGGATGAAAAAGAGTATACATTTTAATTACGTTTCAAAGCTGCAATAGATATTATTTTTATTAATTTATTGTAAAATAAATTTTATAAGACATCAACATATATCTTCCATGAGATGCTATTTTGTAAATAGCAATTTCATGGGTAAATGTCATATTAATTTAGGACCATAAAAATTACTGAAATTTGGTAAAATGGCATACGTTTTTTCATTGAAAATAGAAGACAAGAAAAGTTTCTTATTATATTTTAGATTTTATTTTGAATCTTTTAGTTTTTCAAACAGAATGCTTTACATTTATTATAACTATTTATAAATAAAGTGAACATGTTATGTATTTTATAGAAGATTTTAGTTCAAATAAAATGAAATATTATTCCCCTCACTGAAAAATCAGAAATAAAATATATAAATAATTTCGCTATTGTAATTTTCATTTGAAAAGAAAACTTGTTTTTGAGTTTAAAAGAATAAGCATTTCCTAAAGTATTTTGAATTCTTAAATGAATATCGAAATTTATAATCATCAAACAAGCTTTTTTATACATAACGCTTAAGGAATTGTTACTAACTGTAGTATATTCAATATGATAACTAAATCACAGCTATGTTAACTTATACAGTTACCTGAAAGTTCCTACTTTATGAAAGCTTTTGTAAAAATTAAAATTCTGCTTAAATTTTGTTTCATTGCAGTAAAAATTACAAATGCTGATATTTTGAACGTGTAAATAGAAAGCACTTAAGGATAGAAAAATCATATTTTAAATATTTAAAATTAACCTCTAAAAATTTGACTGTATCACGATAAATAATCCAAAGTAGTAATGAACTGTAACCTAAAAATACTCTTTGAGAGAATTATGAAAAAGAAAAATCAATTTACTCACAGTCAACTTACATATTAAATTAGTACATAAAAAGTATCCTTTGGTTTCTAATTAAAGTAATGTGAATAAATTTTTGAACTGGAAATAATTGGATTTTACAGTAGCTGCCGAAGAAGTGTTTACACGTAAAAACTTTGTTTCCCGGAAAGCTCGCACTTTTTAAAAATCAACTGTGACCGTAATGGTAGTTACATTGCTGAAGAGTTTAATAATGGAATTAAATTTTAATGAAATTTTTGACGACAGATTTTTTAAAAATCTTTTAAAGCTACAAGGCATCATTTTCAGAATATACTTGCCTATATTTTCATTCCATCTAAGGTATATTTTGTTCACCGAGATGGTCCACAGTCTTTTGAGATCAACGCATTCTCAAGTTGGTAGGTTAGAATGCTGACTGAGATGTCGTTCTTTTTCCTTAACTGCCGTTCAAATTTCGAAATCTGGCCTTAATTTTGCAGTCATTACTTAAATCGAAATGTGAATCGAACAAAATCTCATTTTAATTTTCTTTTGCGAAAATGTTTCGTATAGTAATTGAAAAATTATGTCCTTTTTCGAAATCAGAAAAAAAAAAGAATCAACAATTATTTGTCGTTTTATACGTTCACGGTGAGTTCTATTCTTGTTATACAAAAATTGCAAAACGATAAAAATGGCTTTAATTTAATCAATTTTTTAAATATTTTTCAGAAAAGCCGCCACCATGATGAAAGTTGTTGGAATCATTGCAGTAAGTGTTGTTTGAAACAATTTTAGGAAGTGTTTTTTTTTCAGAAGTAACAATATTAAAAAAACCCCACTCATCAGCAGATTCAAAAATACCTTTATTTTAAATCCAAAGTTATATTTCAGTCTTTCACAGACAAGAAATAAATCCAGATAATAGTTCATATATATATTCATGCCCAATTTTCTTTAGATTATATTCACTATATATTTAGGATGTATTTAGGAATAAAATAGAATAAAAGAATATACGTGATAGTTTAGATGAAAATAAAATTTCATGTAAAGCATTATTGGAAGCAGCTTGTTGAATTTAAAAACGACTTTTGAGTAAATGTTATATTTTTTCCGGTAGGTTTTTACATTTCTCATGCGTCCCATTTCGGATTCATAAAAAGAGTTTGAAAAAGTTAATGCTTACGTCTGAAATGCAAATCAAATGGATACAACAAATATCATTCTCAGTTCTACTGTAAATAAAACTGCAGAAAATTATAAATTAAAATTAATATGTAATGAAAGCGTACAACTCAATAGATGCATATATGTGTGTGAACATATTTTATTTCAAGAATCTTCATAAAATATTTTAAAATATTTCGCTAACAAAGAAGTCAACTTGACCATGAAACGTCTGCGAGGAAGAAATGGAAACGCAAAACCATTAAGCGACAAAGAAAGTTCTAAAACTGCTACACAATTGCGGAATATATTTGAGGGCAGAGATGGTTAAAAAAATCGATAACAAAAAAGTGCTTCTGAAAGAGAAGGCGACATTTTAAACAACCCAAATTAGCAAAAAAATTGTTGAATACATTGGATTTAAAATACATACCTATGTACAGCAAAACTTCACTATTTTTTGGAGCTTACAAGATGCACAATTGAGGGAATTTCTTTATAACTTTTAAAAAGAATATATTTCAAAAAATTATATTCGTACATTTTACTGGAAATTTTAAAAAACCAAAATGTTCTTTTATTTCATCAGAAATTAAAGTTATAATTGAGCAAAATTTTTTAAAGTGGTTTTTTTGTGATGGAAAATTTTATTCCTTAATATACTATAGTGTTTTTTTTTTATCAAATCAGTTTGTTTTGAAACTAAATAGAATTCACAAACACATAAATAAAGTATACAACAGTGAATGAAAATTAAAAATTCAGTGTACATTGTTATACTAGCAGAAAATTTCATGTTAATACGTCAAATTTTATTTGCAGTTGTGCCTTTTTGCCGTCGCTTTTGCTGACGATGAAGAAAAGGGTAAGCATTAATTTTCACTGCGTTTCCATAAGTGAATATGATGGTTTATACTACCCAGGTAGCACAACATGTAGTCCGATATTGTACAATATTGTTCGATAGTATATAATATTACATGATATTGCACAATATTGTTCGATATTACATAATATTATATGATATTGTACAATATTGCGAATATTGTTCAATATCATACAATATTGTACAATATCTTTGTGCTGTAAGGGTAAACAATGAGTAATTTGTTCATTATATTTAATTCGGTAGCATTCAATTTGCTAAATTTTATTGTTCATCAATTTTCTTATGATTAATTTTAATTTAACTTTTACCTTACAGAAAGATGTAATGAAAATTTATAGTATTAGTAACAATATAACCCTATAGCCAACATTTTAAGAAAATCTCTTTCGATTACATTTTATCTGATAAATTTTTGGATTTGAATAATCGTTTGTTACAGCAAAACGTTATGTATGCTTAAGAATAATAAGGAAATTTGGCTCTGGCGTATTTTCATGGACTCACCATCATGAACAGTTTCTTTTCGAAAAATCATAATAAAATAATAATAAATAACTCTCTAATAATAATAATCTAAATAATAATAAAACTCTCTAAAGATTAGCTGTTTTGATCTTTGATATAATAGCTTGAAAATTTTAAAAATCTCATTAGTGTCAATGGTAAAGTGACCAAACTTCCCGAGTTAGATAGGACAATCCTAGTTTGGGATCAAATGTCCCAGTTTGGCCTCCTCTCAATATCTAAGACGTCCAGGTCGGAGATCAAGCTTTGAACCTCTGAGCCTGGCACCACCATGCCTTACCACTTAGCCAACAAGGCGGCATATTAATTTGCGTTACATGATCATTAGCGTCAATGGTAAAGTCACCAAACGTCCCGAGTTAGATAGGACAATCCTAGTTTTGGACCCATTGTCTCAGTTCGACCTCCTCTCACAATATCTAAGAAGTCCCGGTTTGAGGCTCCTAAAATCTTGTCACTAATTATTTCCCGTAAGACATGCTTTAGCAAATCATGAAAATTCTTCCAAAATCTCTGCAGTTACGTTTCTGTAAGCATACAAAACTCATGTAATAAAGAGGTCGATGGTGTTTCTTTTCGTGTACAGTGCCCACCGCATGCGAGGAGGACAGGGCTCGTCGTCTGAACGCCACCCTGACCGAGAGCATCCTCCACCTGATCCCCACCTGCGACGAGAACGGTGACTATGCCGCCCTCCAGTGCTTCACCGCCAACGACTGGTGCGTCTGCTACAGGAGGAACGGAGAGAACATCAACACACCCTCCAAGAACATCAAGGCTTGCGACTGCGTCAGACAGGCCGACGACGCCAAGACCGCCGGTGAGTACACGAGCCTTGATTGCTTAAAGTTTCAGTCATCAGAAGAACTGCTTTAATTTGTGTCGTAAACATTATAATTGGTTGCTAATATCACACCAATTATTCCCTTTCCGATGAGATAACAACTGGAATCTCCCTTTTTTGGTGTTGCCTTCGTCTATCTCTGCTATCTTTACAATATATTTCTGTCACCTGAAGGGTGGTGATGTAGATGCTTAATACCAAACCAAGAAACCATCTGACTCTCTCGGAGTAGGGGAAGAGCACATTTAACCCCTCCTTGGTCGGCGTTGCATGTCATGCGACGAAGAGAAAAATTGCATCGTTTAACACGTTAAGGACGGCGCAGATTTTGCTATGTCGCGCCGCCGGACGGCAGTAAAAATCGTATTATATCTTATATGGCGGCTTATATTTCTTGAGAAGTATTTCGGAACTGCGAAAAAGTCGCGGAAACGATGCCGTGAATGTTATAAATCCTTATCTGCTCGACGAGGTAGAAATATTGCTGCAAGTAAATCGAAAAGGGTTACAACGTTTTGCCGATTTTGCGAAGGTGAACCACCACTATGTCTAAAATGTTTTAAAAAACCCACAAAAACAAGTAAATATGTAAATACATTAAGTCTATTATAGTCTACCTGTAAAAATAAGTTTTTCAATTTTTCAGTAAAAAAGTTATTTTTAACCACATGAAGCTTTTTTCATCTAACAAAACTGTATTATAAGACTATATCTGATATAAGCTACCAGTGGTACACGCAGCCAGACGAACCATTCGCGTGTGAGCCACCAGTGGTACACGCCGTCCTCAACGTGTTAAAGTGAATTCGTCGCTACTTACGCGTCTCTTTATATTCCGTGATTATTTTTTGTATTTCTTAAGACATGGCGGTTATCAGAGTGTATTTTGTTTTAATTTAAAACTTGGGTGCATTGCAGGGAAAACTGGAGATCAGAGAACGGGATATCACATGCATGACCAACAGTAAATCAAGCAAAAACTACTTACTGACAAAAATATTTTGCATTTTCACATTCAGGATAGAACATATATTAATTTTCAGAGGTAAAAAATTGTTATTTTGGGTCGGAAATTCGAAAAAAGAAATCAGACCAAGAAGAGGTTCAGATGCTCTGTGGGTTTCTCTTAAACATGATCAATTCCATAGTTAAAATCAAAATACATTTTCAAATTATACTTCTTCGTTCTGGGCTTGCAAAAATACTCTCGCATTTAGGAAAACTTCACCAACAGACTCCTTGTGACAAAAAAAAGCTTTAGAAATTAATTCTTAAAATAATAATAATAATAAATGAATACTGATAATGCGTTTTCAGAACTTAAAAGCTAATGCGTTTATTGCATTAATTAAGATTCATTTTGGCTTTAAAATGAGATGTTTGTCAACCACTCTTGCAGACTGGACACTGTGGACCAACAAATCGAAAAAAACTGTCACAAGTTTCTTGCATCTTGTTTTCCTGCAGTAAATTCTCCACTTGTCGATTTCTTGGCTTTTGTGTTTTCAATGCATTTTTGTTATTTAGACATAAACTGCGCCTGCGTACTATATGTGTGCATATCTTTACATAAACTCTTCCTTTATCATTTCCAGGAGACACCTACGTTCCCAAGTGCGACAGGAACGGTTTCTACCAGGCCAAGCAGTGCGAACGCGACGAGTGCTGGTGCGTCGACAAGAACGGCAAAGTCCTCAGCGACCCACAGGTCGGCGATGTCTCATGCTAAATTTCTCGCCTTTGATAAGTCATGGAATTAAATAAAATGATTTAAAAGAAATTTTATAGAGTTTGTGTCTCTTTTTCCCCATGAAATTTCTATTTTTTTAACTTCATGTTTAACATCGATTTCAAAGGGTACTGGCGCAAAATATCGTTGGTCTATTCTCTAATAATGGTACGTGACAAGCAGTACATAGAAACATTCAGGATGAAGGTTGGTTTGTGAGCTTCTGTAGAACAGGCCCGACATTTGACCACGCTATACCATTTCAAGAGTTTGTGTCTCTTTTTTCCCATGAAATTTCTGTTTTTTTTAACTTCATGGTGAAGATCGATTTCAAAGGGTACTGGCGCAAAAGTGGTGGAAAATATCGTTGGTCTATTCTCCAATAATGGTAAGTGACAAGCAGTACATAGAACCATTCAGGATGAAGGTTCGTTTGTGAGATTTTGTAGAACAAGCATGACATCTGACGACACTATACCAATTTAGGAGTTTGTGTCTCGTTCTCCCCATGAAATTTCTATTTTTTCCCCTTTATGTTTAAGATCGATTTCAAAGGGTACTGGCGCAAAAGTGACGGAAATTATCGTTGATCAATTCTCTAATAACGGTACTTGACAAGCAGTACATAGAACCATTCAAGGATGGGAGTTGGTTTGTGAGATTCTGTAGAACAATCATGACATTTCACCACGCTCTATACCATTTCAGGATGTAGAAATAATAAATAATGAATGAGAAATTATTGGAATAAGTAGATGGTAATTGGTGGTGAGTAATGAGTGTAATACCACATTTGGCCACGTTACACCATTTGAGAACATAGAAAATAAGGAGAGATAAAAGAAGTATAATATGCTAGTCGTTTAGTAGATAAATATTAGTTTTCAAATACCAGAACAGTTGACGAATAAGATTTGAATTTGGAACTATATTTATGACTAAATCTTATATTTCGAAACAGGAGAATTGAAAAATATATATATGAATTGCTTGATTTTAAAAGGTGGCTTCTAAAATTTTATATGGGGAGAAAAACTAATGGGCTTTAAACACCACCGAATTAGGATCCAAGATATTTCTAATGTGTTTCACAGTAAAAAATGAACCGATTGAAGAGTACCAATAAATATTACAATTATTAATTTTTGAAAAATTTGAAATTTAAATTTTGTAGAAGTCCCTTTTTAACATCAAACAATATAAACGTTCCAAAATTTCAGGGTAAAATTATTATAAGACCAGGAATTTCAATGATACTTAACTAAAATTCAAAGTTCATTTATTTGCTTGAAGACTTAAATTTAAAGACTAAAATAAAATAAGATAAAATTTTCAAATCATTCGTTTTTAAGCAAAATTCAGATTTAAAACCAAAAAAACATCAGGGAAAAATTATTAGAAGCCAGGGATATCAAGGAAACTAAAATAAAATTCGAAATGTATTTATTTGCAAGTAAATTTAAATTTAATGAATCAGATGAAATTTGAATGTTAATAAGTTTTAAGTACAGATTCAGATTCAAATTAAAAACATTCAGGGGAAAATGGTCAATGAAGCTCAAATAAAATTCAAAATTTAATTATTTGCAACTAAATTTAAATTTAAAATGTTATTGGTTTTTAAGTAAAATTCATATTAAAACTAAAAAGAAGTTAGGGAGAAAATGATTATAAAGCCAGGTATATCAATGAAACTCAAATAAAATTCAAAATTGATTTATTTGAAAGTAAGTTTAAATTTAAACTCAAATAAAACAAAATAAAATGTTAGTTATTAATTTTTAAGTGAAATTCAGATTTTAAAAAATAATAAAAAAATATTATAAATGAATTTTAGTTCTCTTGAGGGTCAGTAGAAGATACTCGTGGGTAGGCTTGGATTTTTCGCCAAAAGGGATGTTGTTCTTCTGGAATGTATTTTATAGTTATTCCGATGTCATTTTGCTTGCTATAATCTTTCTCGTAGTCGTCATTGGTTCAGTGCACCATATTAAAATTATTTCTGTGTTTCTCAAACGAACTTTATTTTCCAGAATCCCATTAATACACGTCCTTACAAGTAACGCTCGAGATTTTAAGCTAGTGCACTTGAAATGATGAAACAAATTAATTAATTTTCGGAAATTTTAAACTCCACGTTTTGTTCTTTTGACATTTTTTCCATACAAGTCCTTCCTCAAGAATTTCTTCTTGTAATACGTACACTGGCCATCTAACAATGAACAGCAAAATTAATGTAATGTTAAAAGGAGTCTTCTGTTTAGAAGTCTCCTTTTAACATCATACGAAAACTTTGATGCTTTACTACAACATGACTGTGAATGGCAGAATTTCCGACATTACACCAACCGATGTAATTACCTTTCTCGAATCAGAATAAAAAATTCGGCCGAGACTGCAGAAGTCCCCTTTTAACATCATACGAAAACTTTGATGCTTTACTACAACATGACTGTGAATGGTAGAATTTCCGGCATTACACCAACCGATGTAATTACCTTCCTCGAATAAGAAAAAAAATTCGGTCGAGACTGCAGAAGTTCCCCATTAAATTCAAGCGGTTCATATATAAAAGAGCTTATTTGTGCGCGTGTGTGTGTTCATTTTTATCTTCATATTACAAGGCCAAACCTTTCGACATATCGGGCCTAATTTGGTGCATTGATAGATTGGCACAGGTGGGAACTATCGCCGTAAAAGTTATTGAAAATCCAAATTAGATTTTCATTTATTTAATTTTATGTTTTACCTATACTTTCTCGAATTTTCGACATACATTATCATTGGAGAACAGTAATTTTTTATATAATTGTAAATTCCAGAATATACCCGTTCTATTAAGGTAATTTGAATGTGCTGTGTCACTTTCTTGATTTTTAACGATTGTATATTGATTTGATCTTTACGAACAGTATATTTTTTAAGTTTTTGAAACGACTTTCTTCTGCAAAGATCTATTTGTGAGGTTTATTAATTCTTGAATTTTTTCTCTTTCTTGTGTCTTTTGATGTTTCATTTTGCAACATATAACTTTGGTAACATTTTGAAAATTATATCAGTTCTTGTACGATATATTTTTTAAAAGTTTAAAAGAAATGTTCTTTTCCCAAACTTATTGCATTTTCATTCAAATGATGCTATTTATTATCAGGTACTAAAGTCGCTAGATTTGAAAGCTTTAATTCAACAAGAAAGGATTTAAAGGAGATTTACATTTGTTGGGGAACGTAAGTGATAATAAATGTAGAAAAAGAGACGGAGGGGGGAATATGGAAAAATTAAAAATTTGGATCACGAGCAAGGCCGAGTTATCAGCAATATATAAGTTTTCGAGGTATCCATTAAAATATACTTCAAAAGAGTAATTTCCATTCTTTTTTTTAAAAAAAAGCGTAACTTCCTTATAAAAAGTCGGAAAATATATATAAAGGAAAGAAACATCATATGAAAATATTTTAAAAAACGATTTATGAGATGTTGCCAAAATTGTTCAACTATTTCAATTATTGATCCCTGTATATTATAAGACATTATCCATCTTCGGAAACCAGCTGTTTGTAATATTAATAGCCTTTGACTGTACTTGCAACTTGGCAAAATAAATTTGCGAATTGGCGGTTGTGAAGGATGAGGGACACCGCCAAAGTTTTGTTTTTCGATATATCTCGAAAATAGAAAGCGGTAGGTGGCAGGTGACCATTGATGACATATTTACACGTCACAAACTTCCATGCCAAATAAAAATTGTCTAAATCTGTCCAGTGGTTGGGGCTGGAGGACTGCTCCTCTGGTTTTCCCAATTACTTTAAATATATATATGTTTGTGTTGGACTCAAGCAAGCAGTTATGGAATAAAACAGTTTCTGATTTAGCAGTTTTAAATATTCCTAAAAAAAGTGAAAAAACCTTCACTTTTTTCTAAAGTTAACCGTTTATTTATGCTTCAAAGACTTTTAACAGTTATTCGATTGAGTGTCTCTACTGAAATTTGCTGACATGGGTATACATGTATCGGTCCCCTTAGATTAATGCTTAAATTCATTTTTGGTCCATTGTTTCCAGACACAAAATATTGCAGAATGTTTGTAAGACACGGTGGAAGTTCGTTTACGGAAGCTGTAGTTACTCCTACAATTATATCAAAAATATTCTTTTTCCTTCTTTTTTTCAAATCTCTTCTCTTCCTGAGATATCGATGAAATAGAAATAAAAATCATTTTTTATTCACATCCTATAGGTGGAATTTCATTGTCAAAATCAAATGTCGCTCCTGAAATCTCAACTGAGGTCCAAAGAGCCCTTCGGACTGTCTCTCTCTGCAGTTCAAAACACCTTGAACTGGTTCTCAAGTTCCTTAGTCACAAAATTGAGTATACAGTTAATCTAACTCTTTCCTTTTGCTTTCAAAACAGCATTTAAACGGCATGGGCTTGAGTTAATTAGAGTTTGTGTCGCCTGAGGGGTTATTTTTGCCCATTCTTTTTACTTTCTCGTATACGAAGAGAAAGTATTGTAATCGTCAAAAAATTCGAACTCGAGATTTTGACGAATCTCCACGTTTTAGACCTCCTTGAGTCCGAAAAACACAATTTTGGAATTATGTCTGTGTGTCTGTCTGTCTGTGAACACGATAACTCGAAAACTATTAGAGCTACGGGGATGAAATTTCGTATGTGGTCTTTAAACATAATTTGTAGGTTTCTATCAAATTTTGGACAAAATCCGTCAACGGGAAGTCTGTCTGTATATCCGAAGTCATGTGAACACTATAACTCAAAAACTTGAATAGCTAGACGGATAAAATTTGGTACACAGTTTTATCGTCATGAATGTAGGTCCGTATAAACTTTTGGGCCAAATCCGTCAACGGGTTGACTGTCTGTCGGTCTGTATAATCGCATACTTGTATCTCATAAGTCCTTTGGCTTAGATAAATAAAACTTGATATCGCGGATGCTAACATTAATTATAGATCTGTGCCCAATTTTCATTTCAATCGGTTGAAAAACAGGTGTTCAAATTGCATATTTAGTTCAAAATGCACATTACGACTGTGTGTTGGCGAGCGTTTCGCTTATTTTACTCAAGTGAGTATGGTTGGCGTTTGACCTTGGCGGAAATTGAAGCGAGCCGCAAACATGCGCTTCTGAAATTATGGCATTCCCCAAAACGAAACGTTTTGACATTCTCCAGATGGACTCCTGTGATTACCAGAGGTGTAGTGAAATGTTGTGCGATATCTGTAGTAAGATTTCGTACTCAAAAACCTTAAATAAAGTTCTAGTTCCTCAGCGCACGTAAAAATTGAGAGCATACGCAATTATTTTTTGCAAAATATTAAGTTTCAGGAATTCATGAATTTATATGTTTCATTGTAAATCACCATTCATAATTTTTTCTCAAAATAACCAGGCCTTGGGTAAATACCCCAATAATATTTACCTACCCACTGAGTGTTTACCCACCCCACATTACTTTTCGTATGCGAGAAAGTTTCGGGGAGGCCACTCCCGCTGGTTGTAGTACAGTTTTTAAGTGTTCTTTATTCCTTATGTTGTGTTTCTGAACAGATATTTCCAATTTAGATAGCAATTTTTCAATAATATTGAGGTCTGGGGACTGAGGTGGAGTGCGCAATCGCATTTTATACTTGTATACTAACCGTAACTTCACAATTTCGGCTGTAAGTTTGAGATCGTTGTTTTGTTGAAAAATAGAATTTGACCTTAAACTCAGTTTCTGTGCACTTTGTTTTAAATTTAAATTCAGTATATCTAAATATTTCATATTATCCATTATACCATCGATAAAAACCGAAATCCCCACTTCAGTTGCAGACATAGAACCCCATAGAAGGACTGAGCTTCTCTCGTGCTTGACGGTAGGAATGGTGTTTGGGGCAAGTAGTTCAGAATCAGGCTTTAACCAAGCATAGATTCGACCATTACTTCCAAAAATATTAAATTTACGTTTGTCTCTGAATATGACTTTATTCGAAAACTCTTCAGGCTCTGAAATATGCTTTTTAGCAAAAGCAATTCTTTTATCTCTATTGACTTTGGAAATGAAAAGTTTTTTACTGCTACAATTCCATTATAATTAGCTTTCCTGAGCACCCTTCTGAATGTTTCTGCTGAAACACTCCTTTTTATTACTATATGCATCGACGTAACAATTTCTACAGCGATCAATTTAGAATTTTTTCGTATTTGTCTAAAAATGTTTTTCTTAGTCGTCGAACTGAGAATTCCTTTTCTTACTCCACCAGGCTTATTTGTTATTAGTTTAGACTTTTTATACTTTTGGATGATATTTTTGTATAAATCTATGACTAATCCAAGCATTCTTTGCAATTTCACGTCGAGATTTGCTTTATTCAGGCATTCGAACATAATTTTAGGGGTATCAACAATTGTTTCAGTTCTTGAGCTAATTTTGCGAATTTAAAAAATATAAAAACTTATTTCTCTCATGGATATCAATTGCAGTGTAGAAAGTGTAGTGCACTAATTTATTACACTGGTTCATTTAAAGAAAAGTACTGATGGCCAAACTGAAATTGTTATGAAGTGTATACTTAATTTTGTGACGCTCTCATTTGGAACTTCAAAATAAAAATTCAGCCAATTAAGTTATCATTTCCTCATTTTTATTTCCTTGCTTAATACATTTTATAATGAGCATTTTAACATTCCTGTAAATATTAATATTAAATGAATATTTTAAGTTGCCATTTTAGACGTTTAATGAAAAACAGGAATGGTGTATACTCAATTTCGGGAGCACTGTATATTGCTTAACAAGGTTTCTGTAATAATGATGTTCCATTTTAATTGCTTCATTGAATTAAAAGATGGCATGGAACTCAAATTGAAAAATAAATTATGCCTTATAGGATTGCTGAGTCATGAGAACATTAATGATTTTCCAAACAAATTGGTCACGAATGACCGAAGACTAAAATAGAAAAATAGCGAAAAGTACATTTTTAAGAACTTCACAATCATATTTTTAATAGTATACCTCAAAATTTTTTCAAAACTGTTTTATCTTTCTTCTTCAACTTATATTGCTCAACAAAACTGTACAAATCGACTCGTAAAGACAAAATCTTCTACTACTTATCTCCCGGAAATGTCACACCTGCTGAAGAAATCAGGAACGGCCGCGATAAGAGAGTTTAAAAAATAACCTTCAATGTGTCCAATCTTTCTCAATCAATAAAAATAACAATCTTTCAAGCAATATTTCAGAAATTTACATTCAATTGCCCAATTACGCACCAAAAAGACAACAATTGATAAATTTTTTGTGGTACAGAGGATCCTCGGAAATCCAAACCCAAGGAATCCGAACATCTTTTTTTTATTTTCTGAAAATTTTATATTACAAATAAAGGAAAATAACAATT
>BGPR01008269.1:37327-50387 GCA_013235015.1 Araneus ventricosus
CAAGGAATCGTTTTCACAAAAATTCGAATTCAGCACATTAGAATAACTATGACACTGAACTCACATAAACATCTGCATACTGAGAAGAATGCTCAAAAATTATTTTTGCCCTTTTAAATTAGAGTTTCGAAACTCGTGTTTTAAAAAATAAAAGTCGAATTTCATAAACTTTCACAGCAAAAACTCAATTATAATGTCACGTAGAACACGTTCGAAGCAATATTTTATTAAGAATAACGTGGCCAGACGTCTTCACTATTAAAATTCGAGAGAACACAGATGTATGTATGTGTCTGAGGCTATCATCTCACGAACCGCTGAACGTAGAAGAGCGCCGAAAGTACCAAGAGATGGAAAATAATCCAAGGAATCCATTTTGACTATTTAAATTCCGAAATTACAATTAGTTAAAAAGGTATTAATTAAAAACGTTAAAATAAATGAATATGTCATGCTGACATCTATCGGGCAGAGACTCTGAAGAATGAAGAAAATTAATATTTCCGGTTCTAATTTATCAGTTCTTACTCTTTTTTTTATTCTTTTCGAACCTTATTTTTTCCATTATTATTCAAATACGGGCACGAAGGAAACATATGTTTCTGGTGTTAAATTTATCATTTTGTTGTTTTTTTATTCGTTTTTGCTTTTAATTTCATTTCATTTTTTCTTTTACAAAACAAAATATTATGCTACCATGTTTTAAATTATAAACTTTGGAAGTATAATTGTTCATTTTAAAGTTGTATTAATTATTGTAAGGTTTATTTTTTTAAATTTTTTAAATAAATTTTCTTTTTCCAAACGTCTCGTGGTCTCATCCAAACCATACTGTTTTAAAGTAATAAAAAGACTTGATTTGAAAGTTTTAATTCAACAATATAGGATTCAAAGGAGGTATTTGTAGGAAAAAATGACAATATTTGTAGAAAAATAAACTGGAGTCGGGCATACGAAAAAAATATGAATCCCGAGCAACGCCGGATCATCTCTTTTTCTCCGTACAAAAAAAATTTCCAGAATCGGATAGACCATTCATTTCGCCAAGACACGGTTTAATTTTTTTTAATAAAATAGTGATATTTTTTGAGATTTTTTAAAAATAAGTCGACTTTGACGCGTTTTCGCAGACGGAATGTTTGAACCGCTCTTTTATCCTTATTTATTTAGGAGAGAATGTCACGTGATCTCACTTCTTCTCTCCGACAGGAAATGACGCATTATTCTAGATAGCCTGTGCAACTCCGGGCCACGCAGCTAGTCTCTTTCTTATAACCCGGGATTAGCGCGATTTTCGACTCTTTTTCCCGGTTAAAAAAATTGCTACTGATTTGTCCCAAATAGCAATTAACTGTCCACTCTCGCTTTTATTTATCTCTCTTTCATTTATCAATAACTTGTTAAAATTGAAAAATATTTAATTTTTCAAGAAAGGAAGTTTCTGAAGAATTTCCCTTGTCAACTTTTGCTTTACATAGAATATGGCCAGCCAACTATACCAATGCGGATAAATCAGCATTAAGGAAACATGTTTTAATTAACAGCAAATGGTGTATCATATATGATTCTTTACCTTTTAATGTAGAGTTTTTAAAAATATCTTTATTGATTTATAATTTTTAAAATATTTTTAAATTTATTTTGCTGATTTTTTATCACTTATTTTAAAAAAATTGTAGGTTTATGTTTATTTATCCATATTTCGGGTTTTGTCCAATAATCTTTATACAACTCTCTCAACCAGCTTTCCAACTCCCCACCCCTACCCCGCGGATACTACAGCATCCCGGATTCAACTTGGTCACCTTAACTAATAATAAATGTAACTAAAAAACGCGCACTTCATAAAATGATTATTTGGCTGTTAAAATTGTCTTCCTCATTACAAACTCTAATAAAATACATGATATTTTCTTTCCTTTTTACTCTCGACTAATATTCAGCTTTTTAAAAATTTTTATGCTTTTTTTAATTTTCCGTGTTCTTATGTATTCTACCATTTTTAAATGTTTTTTATAGGTTGTGTTTAATTTTTGTACTCTGCTTTCGGTGCCGTGTTGCATTTGATCTTAAATGTTGCAATTTATTTTTATGTGAAGTGTGTATTTTCATCTTTAAACTTTTAAACTCCTGGTGTTTTGTTGTTGTTGTTTTTTTGAGGATTCGTTGCTGTGTGTTTTGACATTTTAACCCTTGCCTGTGCACAGGAAATGGTTCTTTAATATAATGTTTTAATTTAAAAAAATACGACGTTTAGAATCATAGTGTGTTTTAATGTTTTTGTGATTATGTGTATTCGCTTTTAATTATATACGCGTTTGCAAAATTTTTATGATTTTGTGTATTCTCTGTGTTCAACTTTTTATTTTCTATTGAATTTTTCTGTGATTTATTCATTGTGGTTTTTGTTCTTTGTATGTTTGTTATTTATAGCAATCCGTAATTGGAGTTTTCTCTGTAGTGTGTTTTTCTTTAAATAAATAAATAAATTCAGTAAATAATCAAAACTAAGAAATAATACTACCTTAAGATGAGAATTTTAAGTGAAGAATAAAATCAATTTCACTTGAAATAAAATTTTTACTTCTCCAGAATGGAACGGAATTTTATAATAACCGTGTAAGTTGTTGCGTTGACAGCATTAGTAAAATTTTAAAGAAAAATCTTAAAATACTCTTGTTTACTTCTCTGTGTATGATGATACATCTTTTCCTGCTTAACATTACCACCACGCTGTCACAACTAATTGCCAATTACCGCAATCTCATGTGTTTATAAATAACCGATAACTGAGACCATTATCAGATTATGTCTATTTTTTACTTTCTCGTACACGAAGTATACAAAGAGAAAGTATTGTAATCGCCAAAAAATTCGAACTCGAGATTTTGACGAATCTCCACGTTTTAGACCTCCCTGAGTCCGAAAAACGCAATTTTGGAATAATGTCTGTCTGTCTGTGTGTCTGTATGTCTGTGTGTCAGTGAACACGATAGCTCAAAAACTATTAGAGCTACGGGGATGAAATTTTGTATGTGGTCTTTAAACATAATTTGTAGATATCTGTCAAATTTTGGACAAAATCCGTCTACGGGAAGTCTGTCAGTCTGTATGTCCGCGGTCATGTGAACACTATAACTCAAAAACTTGAATAGCTAGATGGATAAAATTTGGTACACAGTTTTATGGCCATGAATGTATGTCCGTATAAAATTTTGGGCGAAATCCATCTACGGGTTGACTGTCTGTCGGTCTGTATAATCGCATCTCCAACGAATCCGCGATCTCTACGCGCATGCGTACTGGCCGCAATCTTCTGTGCACGATATTTATTGACTCCTGCTTGGCGCTTTTTTTAATCCAATTCTCCAAACGCATGCGTACTTGGTAGCAATCTGTGCACGCGGAAGGATTGTCCCTGAGCCAAGAAAGGATAGAAATCGGTATTCATTTAAATCGGAACGCATCTTTGAATTTGATTCTTTAGCTAAATATTTTCTGATAGCCATTGGATCCTGGGTTACAATAGGTTCGAATTTTTTTTCCACGCGGGGGGAGGGGAAACAGCACCTTTTTCGAAAAGTATACGAGAAAGTTTAGGGGAGACCACTCCCGCTGGTTTCAGTACATGTTGCCTAAATATAGGAAGATATTCGTATGGTTATAAACTGCAGACAACGTTGTGTATGAGCTGGATCTTATCCTTGCGCATTTCTTTTTAAACTTTCTCTTACTCAACCCTAAAATGTTAGATCGTCTAAAAATTTATTTTAACCCTTTCTAAGGCTGTGGGAATATACTTCCCACCAGATGTTCATCAATTTTTAAATGCATTTTTTAAAATTTTCCTAACTTCTCGCCAAATTTTTCGATGAAACCAAAACCTGGATGTTCCAATTTCTTATCTCCAACCATAGCGAAGAGTCTTGACTCGGTAATTAATTATTAATTAATAAAAATAATTAACATAAAATTATATCATCCAATAAGCTAAATGAACTTCTTTACTCGAATTAATCTCAATACCAAAGTTATTTTATTAAACCACTACTGAATAAAAATGGCCTTATAGAGGGTTAAAATGTTTTTTGTCTTTCCCTTCATGAATAAAACATGGAAAAAAATACTTTTAATAATCTTATTTTGTTTTAAGTCCATTTATGGCTGAAAAACAGTTTGTTGCCAACTGACAACACTGGGCTTTATTTCAGAAAAAAATGTCCTTGATAAAATTCCATATTATTAAACACAGATGAATTTTAATAACTTATAATGCTTATAAGGAATTTCCTTCAACATCGTTTAATAAAATATGGTCTTCTCAGCGTATAAACAAAGCTAAAAAGATTCAGCCTCAAGTGAAAAACATCAGTTTATTATTATTTTTTTCCATCAGCACTCAGGCTGCCATCTATATGTCGTAAATTGATTTAATAACAGTCATCTTATTGGAAATAGCAGGAATTAGAGCTTCAGTCTCATTCTCAAGAATTTAAAAGACAAATTGGGTATGTTGCTGAAAGGCAACACTGGGCATTTAAGGATTAAGTATACCTAAAACGGTGTTTTAACTGTCATAAAATTCTGACTTCAGTGTTTCGTGAATCTCCACGTTTCAGGCTCTCCTTAGTCAGAAAAAACTTTTTATGGGAGTTTTGTCTCAACACCATAATTCCGAAACACCATGAGCTAGATGAATGAAATTTCGTATGTGGTCCTTACACCAAAATTGTACTTCTTATCAGTGGCGGTTCTTCAGCTCATAAACAAGCAGTACTGCAAAAGCTGTATAGACCCAAGTTGTAGGAAATTTAGTGCTGATTATTTTGGTATATAATGATGATATACCAAAAATTGATAGTTTTTGAGTTATAAGCAAAAAACTGGGGAAATTTTTAAAAATATTTTTTGGCTATAACTAAAATTATAACAAAAGTTATTGGTGGCAAACCCCAGATTCATAATCAGCACCCGAAAAAACACAAAGAAGTAAAAAATTACAACTCCTAAAGAATTTAAATTTAAAAAAAAATACGTAACGACTAACGAGAATAAGCGAAAAAAAGCCAAATGAGGAAGTCCTGCCAAGCGAGAAATGGGAAAAATGAAGCTCAAATGAATGCAATTTCAAGAGGAGAAAGGGTTGCTTTTCTCCCGCTTCTCGTTGCTCATTGCGTTACTCGTAATTTCTGATCCGTAGGAGGGTCAAAACTCTCTGCAGATTTGGCCTGTCTCACTCTTAATTAATTCTTCAAGAATTAATTCTTGATTCTTGACAGGCTACCAAATAACGGGAGATACGGTCACATTAATCATACCAGATGTTAAAAAAGTTCAAAAATATTCGTTATTGGTGGGGGAAAATTCAGTATTTTCTTCGCCTTTGAAAAATTGAGACACGTGGTGTTGCTTGTTAAGCGACGAAATATTCACTAGGAAAAATCCACATATCTTCAATTAGATAAGTTAATTTATCTGCTTGTACTTAACGAAACTTCTGATTATACATTCGGAGAAATTAACGCAATTTTTATCCATCTTCGAAACTGATGCCACAGAATCGAAAACAAAATCAATTCTAAGGAGTAACCGAAAGTCAAAAGGTTATGAAGTATCGGTTGATAGCGAGGAACGGAAAAAATACCCAAGAACCGCACGCACGTTCCACGGATTTCGGAATATCGGCTGCAGGAAGTCAGAGTTTCACTCAGCGATCGCTTTCGGGAGAGCGATAACCAGACGAAATTTCGAGATCTGTCAGCGGCCGGCGAGTAAACAGCCGAGATATGCCCCAGATCTCGTTAATGGCCGGCGATGAACTTTACTCCTGCATTTTTATTCAAATGTCATCCCATCAAGGTCAATAACGGTGCATCTGATAGCTAAAATGATTTTAGAACTGCCGTTAGTTCGGACGGCGCGTTTCGAAATATTACGGATTGGGTGGGATATGTTCTGGACGCAGTTCTGCAATCAGGAAACAGCTACCATTTTGCGGATTCCGGTTACTCCGTTTAAAACTATAAAACACAGCGATTAGTTTTTAATGGAAAACTAAATTAACTCCGAAAGTTGTGCAAGAGGTCACTTATAAAGCAATGATTAAATCGTCGTTTGTCAAGCAACACCACCTATCTGAATTTTTTGAAATTTTTACAGAGGAAGAAAATACTGAATTTTTCTCAACCAGTAATGAATATTTCTGAATTTTTTTAACATCTGATATGAACATAAGTCCGCATGTTCCTACTACCTATGAAAAAAGAGATAGGTGATGTTGCTTGTTAAGCCACGGATTACTTTTTATTGCAACCAGTAACGGATATTTCTGAATTTTTTTAACATCTGATATGAACATAAGTCCGCATGTTCCTACTACCTATGAAAAAAGAGATAGGTGATGTTGCTTGTTAAGCCACGGATTACTTTTTATTGCAACCAGTAACAGATATTTCTGAATTTTTTTAACATCTGATATAAACATGAGACCGCATATTCACAACAGATATGAAAAAAATTCTAAAATATACGTTATTTGTTGAGAAAAATTAAGTATTTTCTTCCTCTTTGAAATTTCAAAAACTTGAGATAGGTGGTGTTGCTTGTTAAGCGACGATATGTTCATAAAGAATATTTTCATTCGATTCCTTATGTGCTAGAGCTCAGAAGTTTCGTAAACTTGTACATTCTCAGTGACAATACAATTATGTTAACATCTTTAATATTTAGTTATCAGTTGATCGATTAATTTAATAAAATATTTTATTTAATTAAATTTCAAAATTGCATAATATTTATCATAATGAATTATAAACTAAAATGCAGAAAATAATTCAAATAAAAGTTTTGACTATTCAAATAAAAATATGGTTTTAAGAACTGTTTTCATTAAATTTATTCTACAGAACTTTTTACCTTATACGTGCTAATTATATTGACTCTTAGTGTTTATGATAACGGTTAATATCTATTGCATTCATGTACTTCATGAAATTTGCAATTATTATGCATCACGACTGTGAATTTTTGCACGATGATGATATCTATAACCTATGTTTATATAAATAACTGTTGTGATTATCTTCTATCGTCCCTTTTAGGAACATTTTTAGTTTTATTATATTGCCACATTAAAAAATAAACTTCTCCACTTCTTTTCCTGACTTTGTAAGTGGGCGCTTTTTTTCTTTGGGTGATTTTATGATTTTCTCTTTCTTTTCAACCTGGTCTGTGAGCGTCTTTTTTCTGTTTTCTCTTTATTTTACATTCTGGCGAAATAAATCAAATTCTTTTCTAAAATTGATTTTCTTCGTGACAATATTCTGAAAAACATAACACAAAGATTTACCATCTTGTGACCAATAGCGCTCTCTTTATAAAAGTCTGAAAACGGAAATTTTAATTCCAATTAACCAGTAGTTAAAAGTTAAAAATAAATGGATAGATTTCCCGTAGATAGATGGTTAAAAGAACAGAAAATAAATAAAATCTTTTTTTATTTTCTCGTGGAAGCTCTCCTGGCTGTGATATTGATCAAAGGTTTGTGCTTAGATAGAATTTGTTAAACAAAACTAAAGTATTCATAAACAATATTTGTGAAAGTAAGTTTAAAGCTATTGAACACCTTCTTTATACACGAAAACAAAGAAATTAAGTACTTTTGGTATTTATTTTTTATATATCTCGGTATTTACAAGTGAGAAAAAAAAAATCGTCGCTTAACAAACAACACTACCCATCTCAATTTTTTGAAATTTCAAAGAGGATGAAAATGCTCAATTTTTCGTAACCAATAAATGATATTTCTGATTTTTTTAGCATCTGATATAAACATAAGACCGCATGTTCCTACCAAATGTGAAAAAAAATTTCAGAAATATTTGTTATTGCTGCGAAAAATTGAATTTTTTCTTCCTCTTTGAAATTTCAAAAAAATTGAGATGGGTGGTGTTGCTTGTTTAGCCACAAATAAAAATAGCTAGTGAAAATAATCTTTTCTCGTGGATAGAAAAATCACCAAGATTCTAAGCATACAGTAAAACAGCATCGTTCTGGACTTGTTATTTAATTAGTATAATATTGTTACAAAAAGTCTTTCTGTGGGTGTATAGTGTAAACAGTCCAACACGCAGGATAATGAAGAATGAAGGTTTATTTACAAATATGCAGGAAAACACGTAGCACAGGTATAGGAAACAATAGTTCTTGCACAGATTAGAATTTAAACAGACAACAATCCACAGGTAATAACAGTTCAGCACTTTGTTAACTAACAACACAAACAGTCAGCAAATAACTAATAACGACAATAACAGGACTTTCAATAGCGCTCGGCTCACCAGCTTCCTAGCTCGCACTGCAGAAGAAACTCCAAGTCGTTCCCAATGGATCAACACTGCTCCTCTGATACAGGCGCCGTCCTCTCCGACAGGCCGTGACGTCACATGGAGTTTACTCGTGTATTCAAGTGTATTCCCTTTCCTAATAGAAATATCGAGAAAAGGGTTGCATTTTCCGGAATCATCTATTTGTCGCCAAGATCGCCAAATTTTTTGCCAAGTCGACAAAATGGTTGCCAAGTTCGACGCCAAGTCAAGAATCCCGGAACAGGCGCTTTCCGTCACTTCATGCTTAACCTTGTTAAACTCTCTTCCCAACCATCAGACTAAGGGGTCTATTCTGGTACCCCCGGTTGGGTTGGGAGTTGGGTTGGGTTCCGCACGTTAACAACGGAACCCAACCCAACCGGGGGTACCAGAATAGACCCCTTACATTGCTGGGAAGCGACTTTCCATGTTCGTAACAATATGTATAGATGAGGTGTAATAGGCTTTGTCATTTCTTAAGATGACAATGCAGCCATTCCGAAAACACATTAAAACTCTTTTATTGTAGCCCTCGTATGCTGTTTAAAATTCGCGGGTATTTGATGAAACATTTTTTAGTGAATATTTCGATGATTCCAATGCATGGCGCTTTTGGAAATATTTCACGAGAAGTAGTGGGTATCACCGGTGAATACCAAATTATAGAAAGACGTCGTCAAAGTAGCGTCTGGACTTTTTAAAATATCGAAACAAGGAATAGTTTTAATTAGAAGTGCATTAGATAAGAAAATGCCGATTGGGTATTTTGAGAAGGTTCGTGAAACTTGTGGGTAACAGGCGACCAAACTGTGAGAATGAAACGTTGGTTACATACACGGCGGATTTTTATCGCAGCCCAGAATTTACCATCGCCGCTCACAGAAATCTAGCGTTTACACACGCGGCGGTAAAACTTCCGTCGTATGAGTCAAATGTTGACTGCATAGACTATTGGCGCAGCGTAGTTTTATCATCAAATCAATTTAGTTTAGCTTAACTGAGTTATTTAAATTATTTACAGTTTGGTGTTATTTGAAATGAACGGAGAGCAAATTCTAGCTTTATTGTTATTCCGTCGTCTAATGAAGAAGAAAAGAAAAAATCGGCTTATTTGGGCTCATCCAATTAATGAAAGAAGAGAGGAGGTTGAAGCTTTCTGTACGTTGTATCAAGAGTTCAGGAAGGTGATACGAAATTCTTCAGTTCGTCAATATCGAGTCAATATTGTACAATATAATTCAACCTAGTTTCAAAAGTATACTATTTATTTCCCCAAAATTATAAATATTACGACTATTAAATTTAATTACTTATTAGAGTACTTATTCAACATTAAGAAAACGGTTATATATAGTTCTCTGTAAAACGAAAGTTGCTCATTGTATCTGATATTTTGATCAAGCGGAATAATGTTGGCATGTTCTTTATGTAGTATAATGTCATGTTGAAATGACAAAGTTCTTTTGTTTCTCCCTAAGATACAAAATTTTTAACAGATTCAAATTTCAACAATTTCTACTTTTTATAGATTTTTTTAAATGTAATAATTTTCTGTGTTTGTCTTGAAATATTTAATCCACATTTATTTTAATCCTAAATGTAATAATTTTCTGAGTTTAATTTGACAACTTCCATTTCATGCGTAACTATATTAGAAACTTTGTTTGATGTTTAGCAAACCATAGTCTGAGAGCGAAAAACAAATACACATCTGCCTATTCCCCCTTTTCGTGCACGTGTTTCAAAAGCCAATTATTGAGCCCACACTTCGCAGTTTGAACGAAAACCGATTCCCTTCGGAAAGTTACCAAAAGAACCCGTAGTCTCTAAGAGCGGAAATGGGTGCATTCTTTGCTGATCCCTGAGCAGTTTCTTCAAGCCTCCTTAGGACTACGGTCATGCGGAAACGCGTGTCCAATATTTCTTGACCACCTGACATGACACGCGCCTATTTCCGTTCCACGATGACAGCTAGAAGCAATAATTTCTTAAAGTTGAGCCCTTTTCCCAATTAAAGGAAAATTCTTGCATTGGCTGAAGATAACGCATAGCCTCACTCCAGTTGGTCAAATTGTCAGCGAAGAAGTCAGGATCTAGCCACTAAAAACAAAACCCTTGTGGTTTGGCGAATTTTGCTTCGCTTGCAGCATAATAATTAATTCTCCTTGTGCCTTTCACCTTATTCAAATTTGGCATGGTTGGCGTGCGCTTGGAGATTCCCCGGGCTATTCAAAATAGCAGTGTTTGCGAGTGTTCGGGGATTTTTTTTCTTCTTGTGAAAAGGAGAAAGATAGTATTATTTTGAAAAAAATTATGCTTTTTTCTTAGAGAAAAGATTAGCAGCTAGGAAAGACGTTCTCTGGGAGATGAAAAATTACCAGTGAGACATGGCTGCAAAAGAACTCTGCTGAATGCCGTGACACAGGAGGTGCTGGCGATTGCGTCGGTTTCATGTACGCAGGGCGTATTTGGCCTAGAAAACCTCTGATTTTTTTTGTCTGGTTCCGAGTTTTGGCCTGCCAGCCAACATGTTCCCTGGCGCTGAGGATTCCAACCGGAGCGATAGCTAGCCTTCCAGAAATTCCATGAGCCTTCAACAACGATTGCCAGCAGCAACCCGCCTGAAGGTGTCCTTATACCGGAAACCCCCACCATTTGCTGGAGATGAAATGTGCTGACATCCACTGCTGTGCCTGATGCTACCATTCAGGTAGCATCAGGCACAGGACATTTTTCATCAGGCACAACGCTTTGTGAAACCGTTGTGCCTGATGAAAAATGCAAATGAATCCCGCGGGAAGTCACCGTGCCACAACGGCATAAATAAGTAAAATTTAAACATTAATATTTAAAGGCAAATAGACTGCAGCTGAAATTTGTTTTCGCATTAATAATTGATTTTGTCATGTTTTGAGGGATATGAAATGATGGTGTAAAATAAATTCATGATATTGAGAAGTATAATAATTTGACAAGATTTTAATTTATCTCTGTGAATATCTTATAATTGAATAAAGCTGAACTATATGAATGGTTGAGTTTTCAGGTTTAATTGCTAATATCTAAGAATTCTGAAAAAGATCATTTATCTATTTTTCCACTTATTCATACACGTATTAATTTATCACAAATGATCAGCTATTAAGATAGTCTTTAAGTGAATTTCAGTTCTATTGCTTTTTGTTTTAGAACCTGGATGTTTAATTAAAACCAACACAACGCAAACTTCTCTTTTGGCCATTGGCTTAAAATATCTAAATTAATCATGGTGTGATGACCTGTTGCTCCTAAATTCTAACCTTTTACCTTACGATTCAGGTGTTTTTACTATTGAGGTATCTAAATTTTTAATTTATTGTAGGCATATTGCATTGTATTGTACTTTAAATCTAAAACTCTGAGTAACAGACATCAACCAACTTCACCATATTTCATTCCTTTCACCACCGCATAATCTTTGTGTTTTCTACATTACAATAAATATGGTAAAAATATATAGGCAAGATATTATATACTAAATATTTATTACTATTATATACTAAAATTATATATTAAAATATATAATTTTATTATATATTTTAATATATAATATTATATACTAAATTATACTAAAATATTTTATACTAAATATATATATACTAAATTATTATTATATACTAAATATTATATACTAAAATATTTATATAGGTGAAATATTTTAATATTGTGGTGCTACTACTCTCAAAATCAATTTTTTTACATCCTTTACACGTTCTAGTAGTATATGGGGAAAAGTATGAACTTATCAAAATCATTTCTTTCTTTTTCTTCCAAAACATCAAAGTCGCAACGAATTTTCAGGCAAACTTTACGCCAAGCGTTTCGGGGAACATTTCTGTCCTTAAAAATGTAGAGCGTTTTATCCCACAAAACAAGCCTTTCTTGGATTAATGCAATTAAATTTCATTATCGATAAGGTCACTCATATTCACAATAGAAAAAACCAATTGATGCTAAACCAACTGTATTACACACAAAGGTAAAGATCACACTGAACAAAAGAACTCTTTCAACGGTAGAAAAACAGCCGTGTGTGTAAACTTGCATTTGGTCACGTGCGCCTGTACTTGGGCGGCGACGGTAAAACTTAGTGGCGGTCGGCGGCCGCATAGCTACCGCCGACGGTAAATAGTCCCAGCGTTTATTTTTCCACTACTGTTTCTACTACTTACTACTGTTTTCTACTGTTGAACGCCGGCGACGGTAAATTCTCGGCCGCGATAAAATCCCCCGTGTGTGTAACCAGCGGAAATTATAGTAATTTTATTTTAAAACAGCGAATGAAAAGGATTGTTTATGTGATATACTTATGTCTGATAGGTCCGGTTCCAAGCGATTTACACCTACCAGCAGTTGTGTTTTTTCCAGTTCCGAGTGGCATTTATTTGTCGAAATAACATCTCATTTGGTAGCTGCTTAAGGTTTTTTTCTGGGAAGGATCTTGTCATTTTTATCCGTGAACTGATAACGAGAATGGCACCTTGGCTGGCATTCCTCTTCTGCAAAATTTCCTATCACACAAAAGGAAAAGGTGTTTGCCCCTGATGGATTTGACGTGCACCAGGCAGTTGCACGAGTCTGAATCTGGTCTCGAATCCGTGCCCTCTTAGTTGCAATTGGCAAGGTAGGAAGTTCAAGTTACAGATTTTTGCACG
>BGPR01008269.1:50397-64840 GCA_013235015.1 Araneus ventricosus
TAAGTTGCAATTGGCAAGGTAGGAAGTTCAAGTTACAGATTTTTGCAAATAAAAAGAAGGAAATTTATCATTCCAAACTTACATTCTTCCGAATACATTTGACAGCTGTATAATTTCTTCTTGCCAATAATTTTAACAGTTCAGACACATAAACTAAAGTTTTTTTAAGCTATTGTTCTAAAACCCATTTCGTTATTTGTATTTGAAATGTGAAGGCATATTGCAAAGTGTGTTACGCGATGAGTTGTTGCTTTTTAATTTTGCAAGATAAACTTTACTTCTGAAATGAAAACAAACGTGTTTATAAGTTTCAGTCTCACATACAACTTCCGTCTAGAAATCAATATTTTTCTTATCGATTCAATTTTATAATTCATGCAAGAGATTTCAATAAAATGGCAGCTGTTTCTATGCGTCTTAGAATATCTCCGTAATTTATTTTTTCCTTCTAAAGAATGCTTATTAATATTACTAATTCAAAAAGATAGCAGCTGCTATTCATTCAAATTCAAACGATTTTTTTTCTAATGCATAATTAATGAGAAGAGACACTGCGCTTCACTGAGTCGGTGTTTGAATATGAAAAGAATGCCCTGTTTGCTTATACGAGGTGTTAAAGAACTCCGCCCGAACACAAAATCATTCATCTTTCCTGTCCAAATATTATTTTCGGAGTTCCATCAGGAATATTTTGCACTCTTTTCCCTTCCTTTCAAAGGAAAACAAACATTAAAGCAGAGAGGAAAAATGAGATACACAACTCGAGAACAAACATCGACTGTTTTTTTTATATTTTCGTGTACTTCCGTGTCAGCGTTTTCTTTTGACGTCAAACGCGATTAGATCGCCGCGAGACTTTTTCCTCAAGAAATCCTTCCTATCTTGATACGAGTCTCTACTCAGTGAAATATTTATTTTGGAATGTAAGATTATGAAATGGTAGGAAATATATCTCTCGGTATTTGTTTACAAAATTTTCTTAATACACAAACAAAGAAAAAACATCGTTTGGGAAAAGGAGCAAAAAGGAATGTGGTTGGGGTTTTTCGCGTATTTTTTCATCTTTAGATAGTTGAGGTGATTTCTAGGTAGATTCCTTATAGGAACTCTACCCATTGCAATGGTTCTCATGATACGACTACAACGCTTTGCCCATGTTATCTTGCGAACACGATAAGTGAAGTAATTTTGATTTGATTTTAACTTGCGTGGGATATGTTGTAAGGATAGTGAAAATCTCGGCCGAGATCGTATATGGGCTATCCAGCTCAAAGGGGAGGAAATGGTGGGGGTTGAAACTTTCATTTCCCCATAATTCCTTTCCAATTGAAGATAGAAAGAAAATTCAAATTAGGCGAATTATCGCTTTATCACACTGAACAATTTTTGTATTTAAAGTTTTTTTATAGCTTCAATTGCTTAGAAGTTATGAGCTGAAATGTGATTTTCAGCCTCCCCCCCCACCTTAAATTAAAATTGCCTTTTAACCTAAGCATGTTGTATCTTGTTTGAAAGATCTCGTCATTTGCAGTCTCTTTCACCCTCTCTAATTCTTGCAGCTCCAACCATAATGAAAATAGGGGACGAAATGTTCTTTTCCTTATATCTCCAAACAAATAGAATCTACCTTTGCGTTCCGGCTTGACGACGGGAATTTTTTTAATCGTATATTTATCGAATTGATATTGATAAATACCGGTAGTTTTGTTAACAGTAGACCTCGCACTAAAATAATCGATCCGCTCTTCATCACAGTGTTTAACCCTTTGCGGAAAGGTAACTTTTTAGAACACTCGGATCAGGTTGGCGCACTTTATACGCCATCCCATTTTTTCCAACTCTGAGCTTACTTTAATTTTATAAAACTTTTTCATGGTGTAATAAGATTAGGGGTTTGAATGGATGGATAATACGCACATTCGTGTCCGAATTTTAGCCGCTATCCTCTTCGTTAACTGGATTTTCTACACCTCAATCGCGAGACCGGTGAAGTGTGGTGCACATTATACGCCGTAATACCTGTCCGCAAAGGGTTAAAGGTTTAGCCATTTTCTTTTTTTCAATTCCTACTATTAGTTCACACTCTCCCTATATATATATTTATATATCTTGTTCAAATTTTCAATCGTTAATAAAATACTTTTTATTCATCCACTCAAGTTCAAATACATTTTTTAAACTTGTAGTGGATGGCACTTGATGTTAATACAGTTTTTTTCAAATATTAATTCATTGATTAAATTTAATTTATTAATTTTATTTATTAGAGCATCGCACAGGCTACGATCATGGTGTAGGGATAAGAAATGCGGAACGGGACTCGGTGGCGCAACGGTAGCGCATCTGACTACAGATCAGAAGGCTGCGTGTTCAAATCACGTCCGGGTCGAGAGATTTACTCAAGACATATCATTTTTGGACTTAATTTATATTCTGAAAAATATCTCTTGTTGGCAATTGCATCCAAAAATGTTTAGTTCCGCGTTTGAATGGATAAACTTAGGTCTATTTTTTTCTTCAATTCCAACTATTAGTTCACACTCTCCCTATATATATATATTTATATATCTTGTTCAAATTTTCAATCGTTAATAAAATACTTTTTATTCATCCACTCAAGTTCAAATACATTTTTTAAACTTGTAGTGGATGACACTTGACGTTAATACAGTTTTTTCAAATATTAATTCATTGATTAAATTTAATTAATTAATTTTAGTTTTATATGGGAGAAAAAAATTTCCAAAATAAAATTTTTCTTTGTTGACCTAAGTAGGAATTGACTTTGAATTTTTTTTATATTACTTGTTAGTGCGAATTATTCACACAAGTCTCTGCTTTTATCTAGATTCACAAAATCAAAAATGAATGTCTGTTTTTATTGTTGTCAACAAAAATACAATTAAATGTCTGCTTTTATTAGTATTAACAAATCAAATAAATATCACTTGCTGTTATCGGTATTTTTGAGGGCAGTACGGACGGAGTTCAGTTTGGATAGAATCGCTCAAAAAAGCTGAAAGCTACAGGAAACGCGACCTTTAAAACAGCCACCATCTTGAAACGGAATCAAAAATTGAAAATCTTTACACATAAGTCGTTTTCAACGACTTTAAGGAACATTCCTGCCAAATTCGAAGAAAATCGAACTACGCGGTTGGTCGTGACTGCGTAATCAACAAATTTAAAGACGACAGGCGAAATGGAATAGGACCAGCTTTCCTCGGTCAATTAGACATTAACTAGTAGTTCTGTGAAGAGCAGACCTTGCTTGCCCGACTCCCCGCAGCTCGAAAAAGTCTAAGTTCTGCTCTTAATCGTAGTGTTTCAAAGTTGAGCCATTTTTTACTTTCTCGTATACGAAGTATACAAAGAGAAAATATTGTAATCGTCAATAAATTCGAACTCGAGATTTTGACGAATCTCCACGTTTTAGACCTCCCTGAGTCCGAAAAACACAATTTCGGGATTTATGTCTGTCTGTGAACACGATAACTCGAAACCTATTAGAGCTACGGGGATGAAATTTGATATGTGATCTTGACACATCATTTGTAGGTTTCTTTCAAATTTTGGACAAAATCCGTCTACGGGAAATCTGTTTGTTTGTCTGTCCGCGGTCATGTGAACACTATACTATAACTCAAACACTTGAATAGCTAGATGGATAAAATTTGGTACACAGTTTTATCATCATGAATGTAGGTCCGGAAAAAAGTTTGAGCCCAATCCGTGAAAGGGTTGACTATCTGTCGGTCTGTATAATCGCATACTGTTGAACTTAATAACTTCTTAACAAAATTAGTAAGATAACTGAAATTTTGTATGTGGCCTTCTAATCTTAATTGCAGATTTGTGTCCAATTTTTCTGTCAATCGGTAAAAAAAGGCGTTCAAATTGCATATTCAATTTTTCTAATCTGATTCTCTACGTGCATGCGTACTGGTTTATTTAACGCAGCCCCGGAGTTTTGTCTTGTTTCATGTATTGCGTAATAACACCTTCTTGGCGCTTTTTCCTCCATTTTGGGTCCTTTTTCTCCCATTTGGCGCATTCTGCTTCCGCTTAGCGTATTTTATTTTCGTCTGTTTTATTGTTTTTACGTGTTGCCACTGTCTCTGAGGGAATACTCGGAGTTCTCGTGGCGTTCGGACCTTCCCATAGGTCCGAAATTTTTATGCGGCGGGGGCTTGGTTTTGACACCTTTGTTTGAAAGTGTACGAGAAAGTTTAGGGGAGACCACTAACGCTGGTTTCGAATGTGAATTATATACTCAAGTCTTTGCTTTTACCAGTATTTACAAAATTACAATTGAATATTTGCTATTATAATTATTAAAAAAATTACAACTAACTGCCTGTATTTATCAGTATTAACAAAACTGCAATACAATGCATGGACATCACCAAAATGACTCAAATATTTTAATGGTATAAAACTCGCTATTGACTCGCCAAACATTGAAACCATTAACCCGTTCGCACACATCGTACTGTATACGAGACGCAACCATTCCACTCCTATCGGCCAAACGCCTCGCCGATGCGACGAACTCCGATCGACCTCCAGGGCCCAGAGTCTCGTATACGTAGGCTTGCCAGATTTCTGAAATGTTCAACCGGGACACATTCAAGGGTACACACCCTTGGAGGGTTTTTAGAGTGTTTTAGAGAATAGTTTATTCTCAATGATATGAATAAACGGTTACTGATTAGGAATCTAAACCAGGGGTAATAATAAATGACACAAGCATATAATTTTAAACATTTTATTTCTTACATGTTAATATTTATAAGTTACTTAAGTAAGAAGAAACACTTTCAATGAGGAATAAAAATTTGAACAATATTTAAGTGTACGTTTCATTGGCTAGGACTTTTTTAGAAAGTCTTTTTTGTTTTTAATCTTGTTGTAAAAATCTTCACAAGCTAACCCAGTATTAATTTTACATGTCTTCAAGCCTTTAACCGTAGATTCCTTCATCAAACCCCTATCATCAGTCCATGCGTTGTTCGTCAAAGAAAATACTCTCTCAACTGGTGCTGATGTTCCAGGTAAGCAGAAGGCATACTCAACAATCTTGATCAGATTGGAGGTTGCTAAGTGATTCTCCTTGAAGTGACCAAACAGCCTGAGCCATTTTTCTTCACTTGAAATAATCACATCTCTGGTAGTCTCTTCTGGTAGTTTCTTGCTTCCACTGTTCCCAATTTGACTGCAAATACTCCTTAGCAAGCACAACTTCGTCAAACAGCTGATCATTGTTTATTTTCATATCGGGTACATCAAGAAGACTGCTATTAATAATTTCAGCAGAAGTTTCGGCGTTTTCCCAATCAACAGCATTTGGTCAGATTTACCCATGAAAACTGTTCAGCGTTTCCAAAACTATTCTCCAGAGGTCCAAGTATGCAATGCATCTTTCATAAAAGCCATCAAATTCTTCTTTCACACTGTTACGGACTTGCTCATCTAGATTTCTGTAGATGTTCTTTGCGCCCATAGGGATAAAGTTTGAAGCCTTTCTTTCTGTCGGGTTTCTTTTGAGAGCTTTGTGAGCTTCAGCAACCTCAAAAGCTGTAGTGTTATCTTTTTCCATTCCCAGGATGGCCTTGTTAAGCAGTGCAAGCTGTCCGTGGACAAACAACAAGTAGAGCTCGCCTGTTGAATCAGTAAACAAGTTTTTTATTGTTGATGGGCACATTTCTTGGTCTAAAAAAACGCTTTCAGACCTTCAAAAATCTGCAAAATTCTTTCCAGCGCAGGCATCATTGATGGAAACCGGTTGAGTTTACGGTACTGTATCTCGGCATATTTACAAAATTCTTTTACTTCAGTTACACGGACTATGTATATGTGGAAGTATTTATAAATCTTCACCAGTAAGGCCGATCTCTATCACAAGCGGCTAGCGCCGAGGTGGGCGAGTCCAATGTCATTGCACACGAGGGGGTGGAGAGTGCAGCGAAATCTCTTCTGGCGCTAAAGCTACACCCCTTACTGCCCAATATTGGACTCGCCCGGAGAGCCTCTCGCATCGCGCATGGTCACGATTGGCGAGACAAGACGATACGATGACTATATTATTTATTAGCAGACCATCACTCTTCTATAGTTTTCACTTTTCATACAGTACAGTGAAATAACTGACAAAGTAATTATCCTAAATAATCCTTCACAGTTAATTATTTTTAGATTTTTTTGGTCATCTATAATCAAATTTAATTTTTACCGGGACGTGAAGTAAACCGGCCGGGACACCGGGATTTTGTCTGAAAACCAGGACGTCTGGCAAGCCTACGTATACGCAACTTGAAAACGGAACGTTTTATTTCAATTTTGAAATGCTACTAGATGGCGCGAATAGGCAATGGCGCGAACTGCCGACACAGCGGTCGAATCATATGGCATTTTACCTTCAGTATGCACTTTCGGTTCCGGGTTTTTCTTTTGGTTTATTTCATTTGATTATGTAAACAACAGCACGTGTTCGATTTGTTCGAGAGGTTTGCGCGTTTAAAGAGTTTTTCTAATTTCGCGCTGGATTTTTTTATATTTTGTTGGCGCGATGAAAGGCTGGAATATATATAGTTAGGAGTTGGAGTAGAAATTATCGTTTGCAGTTTGAAGTTGTATGCTTTGGGTCAATTTTATTTTAGTTCAATTGTCTTTTTTAATATCAGGAAAATTTTATTTCAATATATTCAGATGCTGTCAATAATAACAAACTACAAATTTAAGAGTATTTACTTGCAGTGATGATTTTATATGATTTTTTTTTGTAAAATTAGGCTTAACTGCTGAAAATTAACTGCTCTCCATTTCGGAGTGTTCGGTCTCGTGACTGCTCTTCGTTCTCCGCGCGCTGGCCCTCAAGGTGTTAAAACAGTCTCCATCTTGAAACGAAATACTAAAATTTAAAATCCTTATACTAACGTCGTTTTTTATAGAGTTACTAGCAGTACGCGCACGGCGTTGCCCGTGGAATCAGGACTTGAACAAAATGAAAAAAAAAGAACCGCCCACAATGACATGAAAAAGTTTTGAAAACAAAATCAAAACAAAAGATACACATTTTTTGATTTTCCTGCTTATTTTTTTTTTCACGCTACAGTACAGAGTACGTTAATCCAAAACAATATTACAAAATTGGAACGTGAAAATGATTATTATACAGCAAGCAAAATATAAATAAAATCCGAAAATAATAATCGAAGTAATTCATTCAGGTGAAGGTCATGACGTATCCTACGCGTCCGCCAATCAAAATTGGCATCAACGTTCCGAAGAAGTTCCGCTTTTGGAACTCGATCGAGAAAAATAACTCGCAATGGCCCAGAAAAAAATTAATTTAAAAAAAACGATAAAAGATATTTTAACCATTCTTGTTTTAAATCCGACAGAACCGTTCTAGTTATAAGCTGAAAAAAATTGAAATTAATAGTATTATTAGAAAGTCGGATGCAACAAATTTAAAATCAAAAGTAACATCTTGAAGCCAAAACTGGGTCTTTTTTAAAAATTTCTCAAAATTCAGTAAATTGCGTTAGAAATTCAAAACTAACTTCATTAGAACGGAAATCGTGTGCTCTTTCCGATGGTCTATCTATTTTTGTCGCACAGTTATTTGAAACCATTCTATTGAGAAATTAGTGCGAAAAATGAAACAAAACAACACAAAACATTAAATAAAAGAATTTCTAGATTAAAATTTAAAATTTCGGCTTCGAGGTGCATTCAGTCACCATTACGACTACCTGTGTGCCAAATTTCATGGCTGTGAGTGCGATAGATTCGTCTGGACATCGCAGACAAACACACACACACGCACACACACACGCACACAAACATTGCCTTTTATAAGTATAGATAGGAAAATTCATGCTGAAATCGCATGAATGTTCCTATAACTCTGTCGTTTGGTCATGGTCCGAAGAAAATCGGAAAACGCTCTTGGTAGTGCTTACATAACAAATTTGCACACAAACAAAAGAAATGCTGAATTGTCGAGTTGCAACAGGACATCACATCGATCGGTCAAATAGCATTTGTAAAGGAGTTAATGTAACAATAGGAGACAGTGGGATAAAACCGGGCTCATTGATTTTGGCGCTATTAATTCTTCTTTATAGTGGACAGATTTGGAATTACCACTCCACTACTCAAGAAGTAAGAATGGTCATAGTGGCCGTGTTGTGGCTTTGGAATTCATTGCATCTGTATAGGTTTATTTGTGTTAAGATGTCAACTTTCTATTCTCATCAATCATACTCTCTAAGTTCATTTTTTTAAAGCTATCCTTACTTAATAATTATTACAGTTATAAAAACTATATTTAGTCCAGCTTATTATATATTTATTAAGGATTTATACCCTATTAAACAATAAAGCCTTAGTCTAATAATTGCGTGGTTCTATTTGATTTTTTAGAGCCGTAATCCGGGAAAAACCGGGTACTCTAAGTGATGTAAAACCGGGCCAGACAATAATGGTGATTCTTCCGATGAAAACGATAAAAAACACATCAGACGTTGATTGCTTATATTTTAATGATACATTTTCTAATTTAAATAAAGAAGAATGGTTAATCCAATGTGAAAACTGTCTTAGCTTAACATGTCTAAACTAAACATAAAATGAGCAGTATTATGTATGCATAAGAAAAAGTGAGGGAAAATAACAGTTACAAAGTATTGGTTTTAAAAAAATAGATACTCACTTCTTAAATTCTAATTATGAATTGGTAGAGGGATATTGTATTTCATTTTTATCTTCAAATGATTATATTTAATATACATATATTCTGATTCTCTTTTTCTGAAACTGTTTCTGCGCTGACTTTTAATGTGAAATAAGACCTATAAATTCAATAAGTATCTCGGAAAGAGACCAAAAATTTCAAGGCAACCGTAGATGATCCCAGGAACATTTTCTTATAAGTGAGTCCCAATTTCTGGGAGGAGGAAGCTGAAGTGGCTAGATTTTCTAGAACTCAATACAAAAGGTATTCGAACATGAACATTTAACCTGGGATTCTAGCTTGGAGTGAAAGTGGATAAAACTCAATGATTAAATAAATAAGGAAATGAATGAAATAAAAAAGATTTTAATAATTTCATTTAAGTGTAAAGTGAAATAAACATAAATGATACAAAAAGATTTGAATGATTTCAACTAAGTTGTCCGAAACAGAACAAATTCAACAACGAAATAGTTCATTATAAAAAAGAATCAAAAGAAATTCAGGTAGAAATAGACTGTAAAGAGAAGTAAACATCAATGATACGTTTTTTGCTAGTACTTAAATAATTTTTTCTTCAGGCTGATTCATCCACATTAGTTATACACTGAAGAGCCAGAAAAACTGGTACACCTTCTTAATATCGTGTCGGGCCCCCACGAGCACGCAGAAGTGACTCAAAACAACGTGTCATGGACTCGACTGGTGTCTGAAGGTATCCTGGAAGAAATTCACACCATGAATCCTGCAGGGCAATCAACAAATCCATAAGAGTGTAAGGTGGTGGAGATCTCTTTTCAACAGCATGTAGCAAGGCATCCCTGATGTCTTCAATAATGTTCATCTCTGGGGATTGAGGTGGCCAATGGAAGTGTCTGAAGTCAGAAGAGTGTTCCTGGAGCCACTTGGTAGCTACTCTCGACGCGTGGAGTGTCGTATTGTCCTGCTGGAATTGTCCCAATCCGTCGGAATGTACAATGGACATGAATGAGTACAGGTGATCGGACAGGATGCTTAAGTGCATGTCACCTGCCAGAGTCGTCTCTAGACGTATCAGGGGTCCCATATCACGCCAACTGCACACGTCTCATACCATCACAGAGGCGCCACCAGATTGAACAGTCCCCTGTTGACAAACAGGATCTATGGATTAATGATGTGGTATCCATACTCGTACACGTGCATCTGTCCGATACAATTAGAAACGAGACTCGTCAGACCAGGTAACGTGTTTTCAGTCATCAACAATCCAATGGTAGTGCTGTCGGGCCCAGCAGAGGAGTAAAGCTTTGTGCAGTGCAGTCAACAACGGTACACGAGCAGGCCTTCGGCTCTGAGAGCCCATATTAATGACGGTCCGTTGAACAGTTCGCACGCTGACACTTGTAGATGCCCCATCATTGAAATCCGCGGCAATTTGAGGAAATATTGTACGTCTGTCTCGTTTAAGGATTCGTGTCTGACGTCAATGGTCCAGTTTTTTCAAGGTCTTTTTTCCGGCCGTACCGATGGCGGAAATTTGATGTTTTACCGGATACCCGATATTCACGGTACACTCGTGAAATGGCCATATGCGAAAATCCAAATTCCATCGCTACTTTGGAGATGCTATGTCCCATCTCTCGTGCGCCGACTATAACGCCACGTTCAAAGTCACTTAAATCTTGAAAACATACCATTGCAGAAGCAGGAACCGATCTAATACATTTGTCAGACATCTGTTGTCTTATATAGGCGTTGCCGACCGCATCGGGTTACGATGATTGGTTGAATATCTCCGTTCTTTGCATAGGCATGCCTGTACCAGTTTTTCTGGCTCTTCAGTGTAGTAGGAGTACCCTGTGCATTGAAAATTGGGAGTATTATTCAAAAGTAAACCTTTGTGAAAACGAAATCTATATTATATTTTTTAAATATAAACTATTTACGACTAAGCAATATCCGAGATGATCCAGGACATTTCCAAAAAATTTGGGATAATTCCAGTATACTTTTTCACTCTAGGAGAAAGGGATGAAATCAGGAGTGTCTGGTCACTTTAGTGAAACAAACGTTAAAGTATATGGTAATAATGCATTGCGTCGCTTAACAAGCAACACCACCTATCTCAATTTTTTGGAAATTTCAAAGAGGAAGATTCAAATAAATTTTTCGCAACCAATAACGAATATTTCTGGATTCTTTTAAGATCTACTATGAACATGAGACCATGAATTCTTTTAAGATCTACTATGAACATGAGACCATGAATTCTTTTAAGATCTACTATGAACATGAGGCCATGCATTCTTTTAAGATCTACTATGAACATGAGACCGTGAATTCTTTTAAAATCTACTATGAACATGAGACCACATGTTCCAACCAGACGTAAGCAAAAATTTAGAAATATTCGTTATTGGCTGCGAAAAATTCATTTGAATCTTCCTATTTGAAATTTCAAAAAATTGAGATAGGTGGTGTTGCTTGTTAAGCGACGATTCCTAGCATCGTGCCATATATACGACATGATTCTTAACACGCATGACGTTTATAGTAATCATTTCAGAATTTGGCGTATTTACGACATACTTTCTTCCATTAACTCAATGTTACAGTTCTTTTTAATATCTTGCATATAAAAATGTCAGCTTAATCAGTTAACAATAATTAGTGGGATCTCACTCTTTCCTCGAGATTTCTCTTGGCACGCACTCGGATCCACATATAGGTTGCACACATTACGCTTTTTAAATTTGTTTTCCAGGCATTTTCGTAAACGCCACTGTTACTAATTCCTATCTAAAAGTAGCGTCATTTTGCTTGTGGCAAAATAATCTGATAACCAGAGATAATTTCATACAGAACGGTTGGAATTTTAAAAGTTCTTTTCTACAATTTTATGAAATAAGTATGGAATTTGCTTCTGTTTCTTTTGAAAAGAAAAGAACTTTCCAAATAAGATTTTACAGTTTTGAAAATTTTGGTGACTAATATGAAATCATTTATAAAAAGCCGTCCGCGAAAAATTGAAATACAGATGTGAATATGTTCTGATTAATGATTCTCTCCTTTGGAATTTTTACGTAACATTGAAGAAACCGTGGGAAAATCCTTCCTACTATCACTATTCTAGAGCTAATTTCGACAGCTTGATACAAAACGAGATAGAACGTGAGAAGAGGACCAGATGCTGTACCATTTCACGAAATATCTGAAAGCAGTGATGGAGAAACGTTTTGAGAAGTGGGTCAAAATTTGTTCATTATTTTGAATACTATCTCCTCGGTCACTAAGTCAGTGATGTCACTTGAATATAGGGAAGGGAGTGTTGTAAAAAGGGTATCGATAATTTGGAATAATTGTGAGCCGGTGCAACCCCATTCTACTATGCAACGAATATGCATGCCTACTATCATGAGTCATACGCAGGTGCAGTGATACGATAGATAATCAGTTAGCTAACGTCCACTAGGAAATTTTTTTATATATAAATTCGACATTAGATATTTAGAAAATAATTTTTTTAGTATTTTCGATTGACATTCCTCATTTTTACGATTTAGAAAATAAGTGTATTATGTAATATAAAAGATTTATTTTACAAACAGAAACATCAATTTAAATGTAAAATATCATAACTATAGATCTATAGTTGGCCTCTCTGACGTGAGTCGCATAGAGCTTCTGAGAGTTCAAATGGACACCTGTCATGAGAGAACTGGAGATCTGAGCTTTGGAAACGCAGGGAGCTAAATGATGAAAGAGCCAATAAGGAGAGAAGTTCTTGAGCGCGCTCGACATGGAGGTCGTCGTAACTTCGAGATATCAAAATGGACACGTGCCAGAGATAGCGAAGTTGTGGCCTTTAGCAGGAAGTAGCAGCCTGAAAAGGAACCAAAGTAAAGAGAGAGAGTTTCTTGTCAACTATCTATATACACCCATATGGAGTATCTCCGGTAGCGGACAGGTTGCCACAAGACGATTAAAATCCTTCACACAGGCACAGGTATGGCCAGTTTGCAGTAAGCATCGATGTTCTTGGGCTCCTGGAGCCTATACCACAGTACTCTATCAGAATCTTCGTCGAGATGGATTCTACACTACTGATATACTCAGAATTCTGCGGGAAAATAAATACCGTGACTGTCAATTTTAGCTATACCACAGAATTATGTGGAAATTGAGTGGTATTTTCCTTTCAAGAGTATCGAAGTGAGACACGTTGATATCAAAGAGACGCTTGCACCCTCAGGGTTAGTAGGCATTAAAACATTCGTGGTTGTTGCATTTTAAGAAAAATGGATAAGAATGGCTTACAAATAAGAGAGGAGCATTCAGATGAGATGATCAATAAACTGAGATGATTGTTATGACGTCAGGACCAAGAATCCATTTCTAAACGCAATAGGTTTGCACTTACAAGGTTATAGTTACTGCCAAAGAAATGTATATGGGAAAAAACTTGCCAAAAACTGCAGTAATGAGTGATCGTTACACCCTGTTTTCTAAGAATTTGATTTGGGGTTCTTGATTTATTACAAAAATTACAACTTTGTGCAGTGTTGAGCATTAATTTCGTTGACTACAGCTGAAATTTCGTTGTAAACTTTGGAATAAACAATGCTTTAAAGCTGTATGAGAACGAGCATTTCAAAACTATATTTTCATTATGATTCTTCTCTTTTTTCGCATTAAATTACACTTTCGCGATCATGTAAGTTAGGTACTCTGAAGTACACTCCAAGATTACGTGCACGTGAACCTCTGTAAAATTATTTGTAGGTTGCATCTTCTATTAAGCCTGAAAACCTGTACATCCTGAAGTGTTTTGTTTCTAATATGTGACTCATTTCTATGTAAAATGTATTTATGTTCACCTGATTAATGTACATTTTTGGTGAGTTATCTTGATATGTGCAGTGAAATTCTACTAGACTCTGGACATTTTTTGCAAAGAAAGTGGTACCAGATTAAGTTATTATATAGAAAGTTAATCACCTATGGAAGAAACGAATTTATTTTCTTCAATGGAGAAACAATAAGCTATACCTTAAAATTTCATCTTTTAAAGACTGTACATATAATAATATAAATAATATCATTCACTCGAAAATGGCGAAAACACAGCAAAGCGTATAATCGGCGCATATCATGGCAGCATGGCGTATATCGGCAATATCGTAGCGCGGCGTATCAGCGTATCGCTCAATATCAGCGCGCGCTATAATGGCGTAAGCGTAAAACATCGCCCCAGCATGGCATCAGCAGCATCATCAGCAGCGCGAAAATCAGAAAATAACATCAATAATGAAAATGGCAACGAAAACGATAAGTATCGGCATGGCAAATCAATGGCATCTTCGCGCAGCATCAGCAGCAATAACGCGCTCAAACATGGCATAGCGCAATAAATAAACGGTAAGCGGCGTGAAGCATCGGCGGCGTATCGGTAATAACGGTAATGGTAATAAAGTAAATGTCGTGGTAATAATGAAATGGCGTAAATAATGAAAATGGCGTATCTCATGGCGGCCTTTACACCACACACGTAGTAAATAATGAAATGGCGATAATAATATATTCCGGCCTCCTGAAAATGAAAATATTTAATCAGCGGCCCCAGCAAATATTGCCGGCATCGAAAATGGCGCGGCAGCAATACCTCGGCAATAGGCGTCGGGAAATCGGCGTCGGCCAGCAATCGGCCCTATCGTCAATCAA
>BGPR01008270.1:0-27696 GCA_013235015.1 Araneus ventricosus
CCTAAAAATAATTCTGCGCCTGGGGCAACATATTGTGAAAATCCGCCGCTGCATAAGCAGTGGCGTACCTACATGAAATGGCACTCGGGGCAAATACCGAAACTGCCCCCCCCCCCCATTTTTTCTTTTGAAATGTGATCCTTATTTTCTTTTCGGAAACTTTATGCCGGGGAGTGAAAAGATTAAAAGTGCAAATAAGCATTAAAAAATAACATATAAAACATTTTTGATTTCATAGGATTTACACATTACAAAGTGTTTTTTTAAATTTCGCTAAATTTTCACAGAAAACTTGGTGCATTCTAACTTTAATTCCTTAAATATGGATGAAATTAGAAAATCAAGGTTTTTTGTAAGATACTTTTGATATATTAGAAAAATATAGATACAAGGTGTTATCTCGTATTTGGAAAATAATATAAAATGTGTACAAATTTCTTAATCAATCGAAAAAAACCCACATACATACGAAAAAAAAATTATATGCATTACCTTTTTTGCCCACAGACAGTGTATAAAAACTCTAAACATTGAAGAAATCTTTTGATAACACAGATAAAATCATACAAAAGCCTTAGTGACAAATATATTTAATAATATTCATAATATAATTCATCACATAATTTTATACATATCTTTACATATATTAATCAAATTTACCACTAATAAAGTTTAATAATGTTTTATCTAGCACCTTACGACTGAGTTAAAATTCATTGAATGAAGTTAGGGGATACGCTATTGGAGGGGGAAAATGCTAATTCAAGCATTAATTAAAATTATAACTTTATTAATTTGTCTATGACACGTAAAATTAAACTTCCTTATTATTTTCGTAGACATTATTTATGTGCATAAAAAAAACGATACATTATCTCTGAAAAATTTTAAAGGCTTTAGTGTATCCAAAATGTTATAAATTAAACTTTCTGGCTTTTATTGAAGCAAAAGTGTTTATTATTACATTACTTTAGTACTAAAATGTTTGTACAGTCGTCCAAAAAAAAAAAAAAAGACACCACTCTCTAACTCTGATATTTATTATCAGGTCTTCACAAAAGTGGTGTCGATGTTAATGGCTCAAGAGGACAGATTTATTCAGATAAAAAAACTAATTATCCGAGTTAATTAACAGCTATCTTGGAGTTTTCCTATTACGCCTATCAATTTTTTTCACTGAATCGACTTTCCGTCATGAAATTAGACTCCCCCAAATTTTTTATAGAGTTATGATGATAACTTCGAGAGTTATAGGGTTTTGAAAAATGGTCTTTGCCAAGCTAACTGAATTTTAGGAACTTTTGACAATATCTCGGAAAGTATTATGTATTTCTCAAAAAAAATTTCACTCACGAAAAGAACACTATTTTTTTACATAAAGTCATGAAAAAAATTCATAAATAAAAGTAATTAATATTTTTTTAAAGAAATTTTAAACATAACTGTGATAAAAAAATAAAGTGAATTGCAACATAGTAAAATTTTAATTGAATTTACCGCCTAAAATTAAATAAATGAAAATGTAGTTCGATTTTTTTAAAAATAGGGTGTTAACTCCGTCTTGTGCTTGCCCATTACTGTGCCAAATTTGGTACCTTTAAGTCAAATTGTGTGGAGGTGCTTAAAGAAAGAGGGAAGAAAAAATGAGCATACACACTCAAAAAAATTACTCTCATATATACTAGCCGCCTTCGGCGACCATCTTGTTCGACAGCAATATGATTTCAATTGAATCTTCTATCATTTTGTGTTCATAGTTCCCTTACCAACATAATTTTAAACTTCAGATTGCGATACATATTTAACCAACATTCTTTTAATGGTCTTGCAGCATTTTATCTGTATTAACATTTTGTCTTGCGGCATTTGTTGTGTTCGTTGTCTACATAAATAGACTACCCTAATGGAGTCAAATAACTGACAATGTCATGTAACATCTTAATTGCACGTTTTCGGCGCCATCTTCACTTTCTTATTCCTCTTGCAAAATATGCATTTAATTTCAACATTAAAATGGTGCATCACATTTTATGGACAGCACCATTTTATCTGGATTAAAACATGCTGAAAAAAGAATGAAATCATAGCAACCATAATCATTCAGCTTATTTGAATTACGTAATATCTCAAAGAGGTTGATCTAGAGATTCCACAAAAATTTTGATGAAATGAAATATGAAAGCAAAATGTACTAGGATATTACCTCAGCTTTCAACAAGGAAAGAGAAACATGTAATTAAATATTTTTTTAAACAATGAAAACAATTTGAATTGCATTTCAACAATAAAAATTATTTTGTACATTATGCGAAAAAAAATATTTTTAAAACCTTAATACAATTAGAGAAAAACTTGTGCAGCAACTTAATTTATATGTTTGAAAAGCTATTTTTTTCCATTTTCAGATGGTGTAAAAATTATTTTTGCGCTTCACTATTTTCGGAAATTGTTAAGGAAAAACGCAAAATTTCGCTTAATTTTTAAGTAATTAAAATTTCAAAAAAAAAATGGTCCGAGGTGCAGATTCCCACACTCCAAAGTATGTTTTTAGGAAATTTCGCAGCTCTCGCTCCAGTGGTCTGCCCTGTAGAGCGCCAACAAACACATTCTTCTTTATTATTAGTTCACTAGCCTTTGGCGACCAGCTTGTTCATCAGGAATATGATTTCAATTGAATCTTGTATAATTTTTTATTCATGGTTCTCTTACCAACTTAATTTTAAACTTCAGATTGTGGTAGATATTTAACCCATGCTCTATTAGTGACGTTTGTTTTCTTCATTGTCTATGTGAATGTCCCTAATGGAGTCGAATAACTGACCATGTCCAGTAACCCCCAATTCCACGTTGTCGGCACTATTTTTACTTTTTTATTCCTCTTCTAAAATATGCATTTGATTTCAACATTAAAATGACGCAGCACATTTTACAACCAGCGGCATGTTAGCTGGATTAAAACATGCTGAAAAAAGAATGGAAATATATCAACCTTAACCATGCAGCTTACATTATATATTTCTTATCAATATCAAAGCAATATCTCGTAGAGCTTGGTTTACATAAAGCTTGCCTTTCGAAAAAATCCTCTCTACTAATAATAAAGGAGAATGTGTATTGGCGCTCTACAGGGCAGACCACTTTACTTAGAGCTACAAAATTTTTCTTTGGAGGTTGGGAATGTGCACCTCGGAGCCGTTTTTTTTTAAATTTGAATTTTAATTAATTAAAAAATAAGCGAAATTGTGGCGGTTTTCTTTAATAATCTGGAAATATTACAGCACAAAATCATTTTTACACCATCTGGAAGCGCAAAAAATTATCTTTTCAATTATATCAAAAAAGCTGTCGTACAATTTTTCATCTAATTTTAATAACCTTTTAAAAATATTTTCTGACATAATTTACAACAATATTTTTCATTGTTACAGCGCATTTCATACAGTTTGCATTGTTTAAACAAATATTTAATTGCTTATTTCTCTTCTATTATTTAAAGCTTAGAAAATATCCTTTGGATTTTACTTTCTTCGTTTATTTGATCAATTTTTCTGTGAAATCTGTAAATGAAGTCCTCAAGATAGTAAGTAATGAAATAATCCAGTAAACTGAAAGATTATCTTTGCTATGTTTTAATTCTTTTTATCAGCGTGTTTTAAGCCAATTAGCATGCTGCTGGACGTAAAATGTGCCGTGTCAATCTTGTTGAAATGTAGGCTACGAAAAAACGCGGGTTAAATGTTAGCAATTTGAATTTTAAAACTACTTTGTTAAGGGAACCTTGAATATAAAATTATGCATAAGAGATTCACTTGAAATTTTATTTGTGGTGATCAAACTGGTCGTCGAAGGCGGCCAGTGATGAAATAAAATATGAAAGCAAAATGTGTTAGGATACTATCTCAGATTACAACAATGAAAGAGAAATATGCAATTAAATATTTGTTTAAACAATGAAAACGGTTTGAGTTGCATTACAACCATGGAAATTATTGTTGTAAATTATGCAAAAAAAAATATTTTAAATTCGAGAAAACTGTACGGAAATTTAATTGATATCATTGAAAAGGTAATTTTTTGCACTTTCAGATGGTGTAAAAATGATTTTTGGGCTGTAATATTTTCGGAACTTCTTAAGAAAAAACACAGAAATTTCGCCTAATTTTTAGTTAATTAAAATTTCCAGAAAAGGTCTCCGACGTGCACATTCCCACCCTTCAAAGTTTGTTTGTGCCAAATCTCATAGCTCGACCGCTAGACCGTAGAGGACCAACACACAGACACGCATTCTCCTCTATTATTAGTATATATATATATATATATATCATATTTGGATTTTAGACCGTTGAAATAACGCTATGTAAATTGGAGAATAATAAATTCTTTTTTACAGAAATTTTTCTGTTACCAAACAAAGCATTTAAAGATAACTGAAAATCTCTCGCATGAAAAAAGAATGATTAATTCTATTTTTTTTATTGTGAAATGACACACCACACACCTTTTTCTAATGTTTATATGTATTATTGAGGTGTGTAATTGTCATAACGAACCATATTAAAAATACTCTATATGACACTGCTTAAAGTATAATGTTGAAGTGTATAAATCATAATAACCCATTAGATTTTTATTTGTATGATCAGCTGTCTTAGGCCTCTTATTTTTAAAAAAAAAAAAAAAAAAATGTAAGAAAAGTCATGTATAGCAATATTTTATGAATTTATCAATCTAATACCTTTAGCTTGAGTAAGCTTAACTAAAGAAAGATATTGTTGTCTATAGTTAGGGGCTATTATGTTTTAGATTTTATGTTTTTAATCTTGTAATCCTGAATTTGTAAATAGCAGATATTCCAAGATTTTTCTCGATTTTTTTTTTCCTTTTCAATCGATGTTCCCCATATCTTAAAACAAAATGCGTTTCATTTGATTTGCAAACAGTTTGTTAACAAATGAAGATAATTCTATGTAAAATACTTGTATATGTTTCATATAAGTGTAATTTTGTGACAAACATATAGTAGATATTGATCAAATAATAGAAGTATTTTGTTTAAACGTCTGTCATTTGTTTTATAAGTATAATTTTGAAATGATAAGATCTATGTTATATTCTTCATAAAATATGTGCATACAGATTTTTATGCAAGCACTATTTTAAAGACGTCAAAAGTCAACCAAATCAGTAAATGCAAGAAAATTATCCCATTTATTGTTAGAGGTTTGTATTCTTTCTTTTTTCCTACTGAAACCGTGATCAGTAATTCCTGACAGATACTTCATATATTAGATTCCTCTGCCTCTGGTCATTTTTTTTTTTTTTGTATCTTAAAAGTTTGCATAATATCAGTTCCTTCATAAGAATGCAATGCTCTTATGCTAAAACAAATGGATACTTAAATATAAGAATCATTTAAGGATTTAACATGTACGCAGGAACTTTCTTCTTTGGGACTTTGCCATCACCAAACCATTTGGACTCTGTTTTTTGTATGAACTTCAGATAATTTGTAAATATATTAGTATCTTTCTTTGCTTATATGTTACCATTTTATTATTGTTTGTATAAATTCATATTTTTGACTTAATTATTTCTGTCAAAGTAGTATTAACAAAAAAAAAGGAAAAAAAGATTATTTTGACTCTTTAATTATTCTTAAATATAATGTACCATTTTAAGATTCGCATTGATGACAGTGTTTCAGAGTGATAATGTGACAATTTCTTGTAAGTTTGTTTTTATGAAATAAAGACGTACTTTTTAACTGGTTATTTCTTTCTTAATAGAAAAGTTTGCATGTGTGTGGGCATTCACGTGAAATCCATCAGTGACCGACCTCCCTACCCTTCAACTTTCCAGCGAGCTCAACCAAGCTCCAAATGACCTTTGGCGGATTTCCACATGGGTGTTAGAGGCGGCAGCCTCGTGCCTCAAGATGCTAGTGGGGGGAGGGTTCAAAATCTATGCGAGAAACATCATAGCGCTAAGCCCACGGAGAATTTACGACATTGCAGCTTTGTTCACAGTATATTTCTCTCCTCACTGCAAAGTTTCTCCCTTTTTGCTTTAAAAAAATTAATGAGTGAATGAAAACAACCAAACGAAACGTTGGGGTGAGTTAAGTCCTAGTGTGACTAATATTATTATAGATAAATTAACCTGCTAGTCACACATGAATGTGCTCTATAGAAAACAAGGTAAGCAGAAGACGTCATTACTTTGATGATGCGTTCATTGCACCCAAGACGCGATGGTTTGTAAATTGATTTCACAACTGCGCAGGACAAAGTAGGTAACTAACTGCTTAGGGGCCCCAAAACTTTTGGGGACAGACGCATCAATATACTTTTTTTCTCGCATTATTATCAATGTAATTTAATGTAGTGCTTTCATTTAATTTTAAGAACACAGTACTCGAATTGAATTTAAATTAAAATCAAGTATCGCTAAAATTTCAGGATGTTATTCTGTGGACCATTTTTTCGTTTCAGAGTTAGCTGTCTGACTATGACCAGTATTTAGATTGTTCAAAAAAGTTGTCATTTTTATTTTACTACTTTAAAAAAAAAAATCACTAAATTAAGATTTTGCATTTTTTTGATTTGCAAGATACTAACACCAAGTCTCCTGAATGTGACCCACATTGAAATGTTTTCTTATTTCAGTTGTCTTAATATTTGTAACTTCAAAACAGCTTGTATAGAGATTAAATCGATTCTAGCAGTAATATTAAATTTATGAAAGTTGAATATCCTGAATACCCATGTATACTTATAAATTAAATACATTAGTTAGATTGCAGTTCTTCGACAACTATTCGAAGACTCAAATTAAAAAAATTATCATTTTAGAAAAACCCTTATCATGTGGCTTCTCTCAGAGTGCAACTAAAATTCATATCGCTTCAAAGTCGGTATCTTCCTGAATCTTAACGGTATTCAACTGGAATTTTTATATAAGCTGCCCTATATATCTGGTTTTGAAGTTATGAAAGAAAAATTAGGCTACGTTTCGCACAGGCGCAGTAAAAAATTATTTACTACAAATACTCATATTTCCTGTAGTATTCAAAGTATTTTCTTCAAATTCTATTACAATATTTCTCTAACGTATTGTCATGAATTCTGTAAGTTCCGTATAATTTAGCTAAAAACTGTATTTTATAAGCAAAAAAACTTGCAGGAAAATTTGGGATTTCTTAAGAAAATCTTTATAGCTTCCTTCCTGAATATTCGTGCTTATTTTTTCTTACAAAAATGCATGTAAATGCATGCTTATCAAGCGAAACCGTTGGTGAAAGTTGCAACTCATTATCAGCTTTCTGTGAAATGGGGTGAGTCCTAAATCATTTTCTCCATTAATTTCTGGACAATTCCCTAAATGCCATCTTGACCGAATCTTTCCTTTAAACTGCGAGTTGAAGCCTCTCTTCTTTACATGGTCGAAGTTCTAGGAATATCCTTTCAGCCTTTCAAGGGGGTATTTGAAAAAATGTGCAAAATCAAAAGTGTTCACACTATTCTGTCACCCACCTAAACTTTTGATTAGTTATATTATATTTGAAAGTCATTGCTTCATTTAACGATTCACATGTTCATTTTTCAACAAGATAACTTTTTAGAAAAAGGAATGATGAAAACGATTTTAATGATTTAATTCGCACAGTTTAAACTTGATAGCATATTTTTTTTAAAAAAATTATCTTTTTCATCTCAAAGTGCTGATTTAAAAAAAAGATTTGGGAGGGGGATAATTTTATTATTTCCCTCTTTTTTTGCTTGTATTATTATTACATTACACCATTCTGTCCTTTAGGACAAAATTGTTAACACTGTTCATTCGAGCTCCAAAGTTAGAAAAAATATAAAATACTTCTCAGTTTATGATAAAATTACTAATAGTTCGTGTATATAAGTTGGTGATTTATGAGCTCATTTCTCCTCTTTCACAGATTAAGTTTCCTTTATTAAACGTAAGAAAAGAAAAAGAATATTAATGACAATTTTGAAATGTTGTTCCTATTTAATATAAAATTTGAATGTTTGCACACTGTGATGTCCTACCCATCTAGATAAAAGCAAGAACCGAAACATATTACTGCTACTTAAATATTTTATATTATCAAACGAAAAACATCTCTGTTTGGAGTAAAATGAAAAAAAGATAAAAGGATGCAAATGTATTTAAATTTTTTTTATCTATTTTATATATACATATAATTAGGGTTGCCATGCGTCCCGTGGACTGTCACCGTATTTCATTACTCAGTCACATACTAGGGTCATTCTCACAAAAAGGTGCTTTTGACAGTCCCTGGGTGGTAAAAATTAGAAAGTGCAACAAATGACCAAATATTTTTGTTCATTTGTATAATTAAGTTTTAAGAAAGCTATTCAATACGTTTCTACTAAAATAGTTTTACTGTTTAACTCTTATTTTTCATTGATTATAAGACAAAAATCCCCCTCCCTGGACGTCCTTACACATGAAAATCAAAATAATATTTACTGACTCTCGAGCATTTTTTTAGTATTAACTAGTTTAAAGTCTCTAGTTAAGGTCTATCCTAACATTTTTTAAAAATTATTTTTACTTAGTAATTTTTTTTTACTTTGTCCCCGGTCAAATGCGTCTTCCTCCGTGGACAAAGAAAATAACTTTAGAAAATTATCATAAATGGCAGCTCATGTCAAATCATCATGAAAGAGTTTATAAGAAAGGCAGACAATTTGTTCTTTAAGAAAAATTTCTCGTTCTATTGCGAATTTATTGAATACTAGCCGCCTACGGCGACTAGCTGGTCCGTCATTCTTAAAATAATAGCAATACTATATTTAAGGGCTTAATAACTAATCCAAAGTAACTTTATATCTGTTAAGTATTAAAACTCAAAAATCCATATCATTTTCAGTGCAAAACAAAATATGCATGCTAGAAGAATTACTACTCTCTGTGTATAAAAAAGTTTGTATACGCATGCATAAAAAAATTAAGCACCTATAAAACATAGATACATCTGATTAATAATTATCTTTGCAGAATGAAACATGCAAAGTAAACTTCAAAAACATACATTACCTTACAATAGCTAACATTAAAATATTGGCTAAAACTGTCTAACGGCAGTAAATCACATGCACTATGAGTAAGGAATGACCCTAAACTTCAGGTTAACGTCTAATTATTCAATAATTCTCATGTCTAAAATAAAAATCAACTATGTTTTGAAATATATCCTATAATATGAAATATTTATTCTAAGCTAAAATTGTATGTATATTGAGATTAATTAAGTAAATTATACTGCATGACAACTATGAAAACATGTAACATATGATTAGATAATTATCGTTCTCAGTGCGAAACAAAATTTACATGCTATAATAATTACTACTCTCTGTGTATAAACATGCATACATCTGACATATACACATGATCTCTCATCAATCTACTATTAAACAAACAAACACAGACACTAAAAAATTTAGTATCTATAAACTGTTAAGAAACAAATTACTAATAATTTGATTCTAACAAAAAAGAGCTAATTATTATTTAGCTAATTTACCATTCTTAACCTATCGTTTAGGACTAAGCATTCGTGGATAGTAAGTTTGCTTTGATGTTCCGCGCGAAAATGTGACGTTGACAAACACCTCTTTGGCTCCTACTACTATCCTCGCACCCATTAATTATGAGATTCTAATGACTTTAAAAATTTATAAAAATTACATAAAATTTCGTACAATAATAAAACTGATATCATTGGAAAGTTAATTTTTTGCTCATTAAAATGACATAATTTTATTTTCTCCATCAATTTATTCAGAAGTTATAGGCAAAATACGACGAAATTTGATTTAATTTTTAAATAATTTAAATTTGAATCAAAATTTATAAAAAACGGCTCCGAGGTGCACACATTTTCATCATCCAAAGTATATCTGTGCCAAATTTGGTAGCTCTATGTTCTACGGTCTGTTCTGTACACCGCCAACAGACAGACATTCATCTTTATTAGTATTAGAGATAGAGATTAAAGAATAAGAAGAATAATGCTTTCTTTGGCTTCAGGTATGCCCAGGGTGTATAAAAGGAAGTTAGGAACTTGTAATTATATGGATTTATCTCCAGAGACCCTAGAAGCAGAGGCTGCCCGAGGCCCGGGCAAACTGGGCGCAAACTGGACCCATGGCGCCAAAGTTGGAATGTAAAGGGGAGAAAAAAATGGTTTAATTGACATGAGAGCTCTGGCGAAAACCGCAAAAAAATTTCCTTTCATTTTGGCGACCCCTCTTCAGTTTTTCGTACAGGCGCTCGGCTCAAGCCTCTAGACCCTGGAAGGGTCTCAAATTCTGTTCCACGAGCATCAGGCCATAAAATTTGGTGGGTCATTCACAGGTCGGACTGAGCAGACTGCACCCACAGGCAACCCCATCCTAGGGGATCGGACTGACCATAGGTGCAGTACGTTCTACTGTGCCCCCTCTTCACCCCGCTTTCAAAACGAGCCCTCCCTGCCCTAATTTCCTTAGAATGACTGCCACCTACACTCCCCCTTCCTCATTTCGTGGTTTTTCTTTTGGTCCGAGAGGCTCGTTTCCCTAAACCGACTATTGTATTTCAGTTTTATGGCATAGTGGGCCGAAAAAATATTAAACCGGTTGAAAATGTAATTTTTCCCCTGGTCTACACCATTTTCCATCGGATTCTTACTTTGACGAAACGTTTTGGCACACTGTAATGAAAGAAAAAGGGGTGAATGTCACGCTTTATTTTTATTCTGAACTGTAAATTTAAATTGTGATAATGCTATGCCTATAAGTGCTGTGTATTTCGATAAAATGTCTGCAAAAAAATCAGGTATGTTTTATATTAACAGAAAGGCACGGATAGCAGCAGAAAACGAAAAGCAGGCGTCTATTTTGAAAAAATTCATCAAAATAGAAAATATTGAATCCAGAGAAGGTCTGTCAACAACAGTTGAAGGCAGATCTTTAACTTCAGAAAACTTTGAGAACGACAATACAATATTGTTCGAACCAAGAAGAAGAAGTTCATGTGATTTCAACACCAAAGGTAATTTTATTATTATCATTCTGGTATGTTATTTTAAAATTTTCAGAATTAAATATCTGTTTTTTCGATACTGACAATACTAACATTGTAAATTGTACAAAAATTCTATATATTAGAATCCCATATATAAAATTTTAGTTATTTTTTAAAATTATATTTGTATATTACTGAGCAGAAAGCTTAAAAGTGCGCAATTGGTTAAGTTATATCAAAAGTTGTGTTGGTTTTGTTGGAACATTTTTGTCCAACTTCTGTATGATTCTTCAAAAGAACCTAACTTATATAATTTTATCAAGCTAGATAAGCACTGTTTAACAAGTTAACTCGTTTACAAGGACCAAGTGGGAGAGTATGCAAAGTAACAATTACTTGAACCAGAAGCAGTAGGACATTTGAAAGTCTTAAATGACTGCGAAGAATCTAGCAATAAAGAAGACGCCAAAACTAATTTGCAAACAGAAAATACAGACAATAGTAGTGAGAGTGATAAGGATTGTTTTAACATAAGCATTACTCTTGAAATAATAATATTCAAACAGTGTTTTGAAAAATCAAATTTGTAGGTATAAAGTTCCCATACATTTTTTCCAACCATCAGAAAGTGCTAAACATTAGAAAACTTATAAAATTACAAACTATTTTCACATATTTTTTTTTTCTTGATAAGTTTGTGATTTTAAAAAAGAGTTGTAACACGGCTAAAAAAAAGTAATAAATCAAGGTTTCACATCGGTAGGCAAGGTATATGGTCAGGGCCGGATTACCAAATAGGCAACTGCCTATGGGCTCTGCAACTTTGGAGAGGCCACCGATATTATTATTTTTTAAAATTATTTTCAGAGCTTCCATTTGATTTAAAAGAAGTGTGTTCTAGAACTTACTGAACTTAAAATCTAGTGTCGTTTAAATTCAGAACATTATTCTTGGAATATTTTTAATGTTTTCGAATTTATTAACAGATCAATGGGTCACATGTCAACAGTCCTGGGATACTTTGTATTAGAATATTTAAATTGTGTTAAAAAGTTTTATAATTTTTTAACCATTTTTTTTTTAAATTTCAGTTCGTCATATTGTTTGTTGCTAAAAAAAAAATGCTTATTTAGATATTAAATTTATTTCAATAAAGTTGTCTGGTTTTGGAAGTTGAGGAGGGGGCCCAAAAACTTACATTGCCTATACTGTCCTCCTAAACGTAAAATGCGTGTCTCAATATTTTTTAATTTTCAGATTTTTCCTACTTATTAATATTTGTGACCCTCCCGACATTATTCCTAAGCAAAAAGGACGTATCTTATTAAAAAAAGTAGTAGAAAGCCACTAAAGAATTATGTGCATATTATAAAACTAACGCGGTTTACAGTTACGCAGTGATTTTTTCTGACTGTACCAGTATCTGTTTCTACTCGCGAGAGAAATTTTTTGAAACTGAGACTGATTAAAACACATCTGTGATCTAGTATGTCGCAGGAGCGACTCGTTGGTTTGGCAACCACATGAATTGAACGGGTCCTTCTGTAGAACATTGATATTGAGAATATTATGAAAGATTTTGCAGATAAAAAGGCAAGAAGATAGATTATGTGAATAATATTTTGTAATATTTTGTATAATATTTTATATAATATTTTGTAAAAAAATCAGATATTTTTAAAATTAATTTTTTCAGTACATTATTTTAGTTTCTGTAAGACTCCTTTATATTCTTAAATATATCTGAAATTAAAAATTTCTGCCCATAACATTATTAAGACAGATTTACAGGTAAAACATACGTATTTCTAAGTAAAATTTTGTTGGAAATTTAAAATACACACAATATAGAATTTAAAAATTACGTTATGCCAAATTTTTAATAATTAATTTACTGAATAAAATTAATTAATAAAAAAATTTAATTTATTTGGAATTAATAATTAATTCAATTAAGTAATTCTGAATTTTTAAGATTTAAAAACACATAATTTTTTCCCCCCAGTATTCCCCCCCCCCCTTTAGCGAAATCCTAGATCCGTCCTAGTAGCGGCATAAGACTGCATTATAAAGAGGATTTTTAAACCCATTTATGAACTAAAAGAGCATTAGTAATGAACAGAATAAAAGGTTCGAACCTCTAATCCGAAGCATCTTACGGGTCTATTCTGGTACCCCCGGTTGGGTTGGGAGACGTCACTTTTGCCGTTGTTAACGTGCGGAAAAAGTGACGTCTCCCAACCCAACCGGGGGTACCAGAATAGACCCTTTAGTATGATGATGTTTTAGGCTTGATTCGTCCCTCTTGTCTTTGTCTGGATTGATTGCATCAGCCGTTGCATTCTGCTCATTATTATTTTTACATTATGCAATTTAAAAAAAGAATGTTCCAATGAAATCCAATGTTTTGAAACATCTTTGTAATAAACTAAAAGATCAAATATTTTTTTTTATTATTTCTTTTCTTGCTCAGTCGCGCGAGAACTATTAATATATCCACATGGATCATTCACAATCTTGATATTTTGTTACACGCGGTTACATAAAGGAAAAGCTTTGTTGCAAAATTGTGTTAAGAACTAATTTTGAGGAAGTCATTAGAATTAAAGAAAAAATTGCACGAAAAAAAAAATTGGTGAGCTAATTTTTGAATTTTAGAGTGGTTTAAAAATGATTTCTTATGCGATAATATCATGCATTAATGGTATTGCATGCGAGATTGTTAAAGAGTTTTTCAATCCAAAATAAGATTGCTGGTGGAAAAAAAAGGTAGATAGAGACCCGATTCTAAATAGTTCACCATTTACGCAATTTTAACCGTTAAAGTTTTTTTTTTTTTTTTAACGTAGAATTACGTTCCTCCCATTGGGGTCTCAGGAAGAAATTTGATTCACACGCCAAAACGCTACAAAAAACGTTGTATGGGAGATCCTCTATATCTCGGTAACTACATATGTAAAAAACATAACTAATGCTTTATTTTAGAGATAAAGGGTAACAACAGAAGTTACAAAAAAAATTGAAAATCGGAAAAGAGTCAAGGGAGTAAAGTAGTCCTACGCCTTTAACATCAGTGGCTGTTTGAAAAAGACAGCCTCCCATCATTTTTTTTTTGTCTATTGTCGAGGGCCAAACGTCCTCATGTTAGTGTGGCGTGGAAGTTGAGATATTTCATTGCTTGTTCAGTTGGCACACATCCGATACCCGACGGTGATTCAGACTTGCGAATGGCCGCGCCAAATCATCCGTCATGTAGCTTTTAAACGAGACAGTATCATAATTAAGCTAAGCTGATTTTTTCAAAAAGACATTTAGTGTAGTTTTGTTATATTAACGTTCCCATCCGAAAAAACACGAAGGTTATTCTGGGGCGGACTTTGTAAATTTGAACCGCTGTGAGATGACGAAGACGACACCTGAGCTGAATTAAATCTCTCCAAATTTCCACACCACACCAGCCAGACGACGTTTGACCCCAAGATCAGATTTAGGGAGCACCAGGCCAACATACTCTGCAGATCTTCGGGGGGAATCGGGTTTCGAGCTTGCAACCCTCCGGCGACGAAGCCGAGATCTTACCACTAGACCACCGTGGCTCCTTTTTACTTTCTCGTCTACAAAGAGAAATTATTGTAATCGTCAAAAAAATCTAACTCGAGATTTTGACGAATCTCTACGATTTAGACCTCCCTGAATCCGAAAAACACAATTTTGGAATTATGTCTGTCTGTGAACACTATAACTCGAAAACTATTAGAGCTACGGGGGTGAAATTTGGTATGTGGTCTTTAAACATAATTTGTAGGTTTCTGTCAAATTTTGGACAAAATCCGTCAACGGGAAGTCTGTCTGTCTGTATGTCCGAAGTCATGTGAACACTATAACTCAAAAACTTGAATAGCTAGATGAATAAAATTTGGTACACAGTTTTATCATCAAAATTTAGATCTGTATAAAATTTTCGGCCAAATCCGTCAAAGGGTTGACTGTCTTTCGGTCTGTATAATTTACTTTTGAAAAGAATCCGTTATTTCTACGCGCATGCGTACTGGAAGCAATCTTCTGTGCACGCGAAAGGAACGGAACGGAACGGAATTTCATTACGGAGTAGCGAATTACGTCAGTTCTTCCTTGAACCGGTAAGAGCGGAAAATCGGTACGCATCTCTTTGAATTTGATTCTTTACCTAGAATTTTTTCAATCACTATAATGAAAAACCTTCTGGTAGTCATTGGATTCTGGGTAACAGTAGGTTCGAATTTTTGTAGCCTCGCGGGGGAAAGGAAAACGGCACCTTTTTGGGGAAGTATACGAGAAAGTTTAGGGGAGAACACTCCCGCTGCTTTAAATTACACTTTGTCAGTTGGAAAATTTCAAGCATTTCTTACTCTGAAACAATTGTTTTAGTGAATGGGTTAGATGACTTAGGAATATAGAAACTCTTGAATTTGTTTCGCACTGTTTTCAATGTAAATTAATTTAGTACTTTAATTTAAATTACAAGATTCGCGTACTCGAAGTTATTCAAATTAAAATCAAGTATCGCTTTAATTTCAAAACATCATTCTTAGGATTTTTTTCATGTCTTCAAATTCGATTGCAGTTTGGTGTAGCCCAGTAATTGGCGCAATCGGTGGACTGACAAAACAGTCCTGACAAGCTTAGTTTAGATAAATTAACATCCCGTTTTGAAGCAACACGAAGGCTATTTTGGGAAGCCGTCGTTATTCTGAACCGCGTTCAGGAGGACACCTGAGCTGGCATCCCTCTTCCCAAACTTCCGCACCAACAGGGATAGCGACAGTGGAGGGACCGGGGGGGGGGCAGGGCCCCCTATCGGATATTTTACAATCACTATAATATACAATGAAAAACCTTCTGATAGTCATTGGATTCTGGGTTATAGTAGGTTCGAATTTTTTTATCCACGCGTTGAGGAGTGGAAACAACACCTTTTTGGGGAAGTATACGAGAAAGTTTAGGGGAGCACACTCATGCAGGTTTAATATTACTATTCGATTTTATGTTAAATATCTACAGCATCGCAGTCTGAAATTTAGGAAGCAAGGTCACTTCTTGCTGGAGACGAATCGAAAAAAAAAAAAAAAAAAAAAAATAAAATTTTAGTTATTAAAAAATAATTAAAAAATATCTTCCTCTTTTTTTTTTTTTTTATCACACTTTGCATTGCAAATATGACAAAAAAAATTATAACTTTGAAATTTTCGATATGTTTTAATTAATGTTGGTATTCATAATAAACTAATTTTGAAGAAATAAAATTACAGATACAAGAAAAGCTATTCTGTTTCATTTTTTCGTAATTTTTGTTTATTAATCTGATGAATCCTTCGAACTAAATTAAATCTTCAGGAAGTAATTGTGACTTCTGTTTTCATTTGAAGAAATCAGAATATCTCGAAAAGTGAGTAATAGAAAAAAAATACGTTTATTTTTACATCAATATAAATTTCATGGCATGATTTATATTCAAATTTTGTAAATAAACAAATAAAATGATTAATGAATATAATTATAGTGCATTTTAAGGTAACCTGCATTGATTACTCTCTCAGAAAAATTTGATATGAGATTTTCCCGGATTGAATTTTCTAGGTTTAAAGAAATTAATATAACTTCATTGAATTTTACTCTTAGTAGAAAAATTTGTCGATACAAAAGTGATCGTGTGGGTATATTAAATGAAATGTTTGTCTCGTCCGACAGAAATTACGGCGAAAAGCTAAAAGAAGTGAAGATTAGAATTAAAGAGTTATGGGATTTGAAGCAACAAAGGCTGTTATCCCGCTAAAAGAAGTAAATGCTTGTATGATTATTCTATCTTAGCGAAAAATAGTAAATCGAAGGTCAGTAAAAGTGCGCCAAACGCAAGTTTGGTAAGACTTAAAAACAAGGAGCGGTTTCTCGCCAAACTGGGAAATTGCGCCAACCATCCAAAATGTCGCCAAATATCCGCCATCTTGAATGGTGTCAAGATGGCGGCGATTCTAATGACAGCCGTAACAAAAAAATGTAAATAGTAAATAAAATTGAAAATAGTACATAAAATTGCAAAAACTTCTTAAAATTGTATGAAATTTAACATGAATTTTCTGACATTCTGGCACAAATTAGAAATTCTGGCAAAGTTTTAGGGTTGCCAAGAAAATGACGCGGGCGGAAATGGCGCGGGGAAAAAAATTCAACTTGGCAGACCGCACGTTGTTCTTAAGTCGAGCCGCAGATTTATTGGTGAAAGATGTAAACAAACTGGTCAATATCAGCATTAAAAATATAATTCGGTATTCTGTCGAATATCTTTTACAAATTTAGTTGTATGCAGATTCTATATGTTTTCGAGTAAGTATTAATGTGGAGATTTCGGCCTTATAACGCATTACCATTTTTTAATTCTTCTCAGTGGCGAATCCAGGAGAAGGGCTATCGGGCTGCAGGCCCCGGCGCCCCGGACCCGAGCCAAAAATTCTTGATTAAATTTAAAATCACTACAACTGTTTCATCTTAATTTTCATTTAAAAAGAATAGTAATAAAATCGTGACAACATTGCTTTCTGACTCGACAGGCTCGAAAATTATCTTACTTTTCTAATCATTCCTCTTGCACTTGTAGCTTTGGCGCGGTCGAAAATATTTTTTGACCAGCTATTTCATTGTATTTTTTAATAAATTATCGAAAGTATTGTAGTGTTCTTTATTATTCTTATTGTCAGGAGAGGAAAGCCTGTAAAGTTAAAGTGTTTTGGTTTACATAAGTCATGAGGTTTGACATTCCTCACTATGATACAAAATTTTTATGACCTCAGCCCCTCTCCCCCAGAACCGAATCCTGGATTCTCCACTCATTCTTCTCCATGTAATTTCTCCAAAACTCCTTGCTTCCAAATAATTTTACACTATTTTAATTAGCACATTTACTTAGTGCTTTTGGTTTTATTATTTTTTGTTAATGTATCTTATAGAGATTTGAAGATTATTCTTAGTTTCATTACAATTTATTTTCTTTCTCATAATTTTCTGGCCTTATTAATTTACAATCTTTTATAAATGCATTTGAATAGCTTTAATGAAATTAAAAGTTTGATATACATGACTGTTAAAGTGCATTTTTCTGTATAGAGGTGTAAGGTGAAGGTTGATGAAGTAAGACACAAAAATTTGTTACTTCAGCTCTTATAGGTATTTTTATTTTTCATAATGTTCTGATTTATTGTTGTTTATTTAAAATGTAAATTAACTAGTTTAATCAATTGGATTCATTGTTTTAAAAAATTAATATCAAAGTAGTTCTAATCTTTTTATATCATTACATATATTGTATTAAGCAGGGTATATAGGGGAGGCCAAGAAGGAACATGTATACAGGCAGAAGGCAGAAGGAAGAAGACAGGCAAGACAGTGTATGGCAGGTATGCATAGCATGCATCACATTGAATGCCACTGCAGACAAACACAGAGGCTTGCAATATGAGCAAAATGACGGGGCCCACCTCATAAATGCTTTAAAGCAAATGAGGTTTTGCACAGTGGGATTTGTGAAAGCAGCAACTTGGCAAACATGAGGTTTTCATGTCGGAAATTTAAATTAACCATGCTCGAGGCCTGCTTTACTCATTACTCTTACGCCAAAATGTAACGTGCCTATCAAGATGAGTAAGTGTTTTTGGATTTTAAAAGATTGTTTTAAACCAAAAGCTTCTTGGTCAGATTCTGGCAACCATGAAGTTTTCTTTTCTTTGTATGAAATACATGGATTTTAAATTATTTTATAGAACATTCTGACTGCGGTGATTCTCAAAATATATGAGGTTTTTTTCTTTGTATGAGTGAGCAAATGTCTCTTTTTTAATTGTTATTCTATGAACTGCTTCTACTCTGCAGATTTCAATAAAACATAAGGTTTTTCTCTTTGAAAAGGAAGTGAATCTCATATGGATTTTAAACCTTTTCACATCCATAAAGTTTTTACCGTGGATTCTGCTACATATTCTTCTTTTGTAATGGAGGTAAATGGTATTTCCTCAAACCTGAATTTGTTTGAACGCTGAATGCAAATTTCAAACATAGACTTTTTCATCTGTGCTGAATGAGAATGGATCTTAAACCACTCACTCATTAGCATGCTTTATTGGTGATTTCAAACATAAGGTTTTTCTTCTGTATGAGAAAATGGGATTTTAAGGCACTTGCAAGAGATGTCTCCTGCACCCTAAAATGAAAGGCTTCAGTTTGTTGTTAATGACTCTTTATGTTCTTCCTGTCAATAAGTGTTTTCCCAGGTCTCCATTCAATAATCTTTACATTTGAGTCGACCTCTCAGATATTTCACAATCTTGTTATCCTTTATTAGTATATGATAATAATTATCTATTGGCAATCTGATTTTGAAATCCTTTTCACAATACAAACTTCTGAAACTCCTGACTGAAATGTATTTTAAATATTATTTTGTCCAATAAAAAAGTAAAATTGTTCTTGGAAAATAGCGAAGTTTTTTTATCCAAATAAATAAAACAAGTTTAATCGAAGGAAAGCCCTGTCTAATATTATTTTATACAAGCTGTGAAACATTTTCTGTAACTTGATGAGTCTCATGACAAACAAGGAAGAATGAACACAGAGCAAGAAAGTATATTGTTAAAAGACAAATTTTGTGTGGTATTCCAGCAGTTTGAAAAGTAAGATCAAAATGATTGGAGAATTTTCAGTCTTACATGATTCTGCAGGAGTCCACTGTAGTGCTTCCAGTATATACGAGAATGTTCAGTGCCTCCCTCCTAACGGAAGCTTTCACTACTAACTTGCTAACTGCATTTATCACATTGTCTATAGGCTTCAATTCTTCTAGAAGAGAGGAATAAGTATAATGATGAGCTATAAAGAAATTTATGTTATTCTTTATTTAGGAGACAAATACAACAGAATAAAATTATAAAGAAGATAAATAACCATTAAACATTAGTAAAAGCAAATATATGATGGCTCCTCAACATTATACACGATAGTCTTTCAGGAAAAAAATTTTAAGTAACAATGTGATCTTCTATGCACTGCTATAACTTCCCAAAATATCAGACTTCAGTGGAGTATATAGGTAGACTGGTTACTATTCGTAAATTTATTTTCAGAAGAAGGCAGAAACCAAATACGAAAATAAACTAAGGTTAAAAAAAGTCAGATTGGTTATATAGGAGATCATACAAGGTAGGCACACTGACAAATTTTAAAATAATTGTCGTGATACTTCAGATTAAGAATTAATAGGTTCAAAACACATATTTATTTCCTCTTTGTAATGGCAGCCTTTATAAATTAAAAAAATATATTTAGTAAGGGTCCCAGTGGCAGAATCACTGCGACGCTGCGTCGTAGATTTTGGACAGTGTCTGCAGAATTATTTTGTAAAAAAGTTTATCATGCTCATAAAATAAATCGAATCTTTAAAATATCAGTTATAATCACGCTTGCAAAGAACTTGACAATTATTATATAAACGCGCATCATTGAATCTTCTCGTCTTCATGCTGAAAGGGCTCTGAAGGAATTTTATTTGACCTTATACCTGAATTTATCGGTATTAGTCTCTACAATGTTTACGTTTCATTCCAATACGTTTTCTTGGCACGGAGCTTTTGGTTTCTTGGAAATTTCTAATGCCGTTTTACTTTCAGATGGATGTGTAATAGATAAATTGCTGATTTGATTTTGCGATGGTTCATTTACGAAAACTTACTTAAAGTAGACATATACCAACATGAAAATAAACTCGAAGTTTCGATCTGATCTCTCGCAATTCAATAATTTTTACAAACGTGAGCTTGAAGAGGGGAATGGAGAATGATAGAAGACGAGTAACAGAGTTCAAGCCAAGATTACCCAATTTTAAACGTTCTAAGCCCTGGGAGATGAGGAAGAAGCAAAATTATTCCAAAACAGATGGACACTACTGTAAATTACTAGGGAAATTCCTGTTTCGAGTCGCCCAGTCACAGTGCTCAGAATTTACAGCAAGAAAATTAATGATAAATCTATAAATAAAAGAATAAGTTTCAAAAGTTTTTGTTTCATAAAAAAAAAAAGGAATTATTTATCGCATTTAATTATTAAAACATACAAGAAGACATTTTTGACATACTTAATTTTTTTTTTACACAACAGAGGCATAAATTTTAATAACATCTAACATATTGAAGAATATCATTTATATGAGGTAGTGATGATGTATTGTTTTGAAAAAATCACCAAAAACAAAGACACCTCACTAAGTGCTGTGTTTAAAACGAGAAAAGTACCTAAATATACTTTCGTATAGGTATTTGTGTAGTATGCTTAATTTACTCTGAAACAACTTGATGCTTCATTATTGTTATCATCTTCCCAAGGTAAAGATTAATTCCTTCAGACGCTTCTTTTGTTTATTAATTATACAATTATATTACTAAATAATAAAGATGTTATAATGTTTTTTAATTTATATTTGTCGTATTTTAATAAAGGTTGATAGGCATTTAAAAAACAAAGCAAAATATTTATAGTCGCGCACAGAGTTCTGCAGACTATTTTTAAAGAGATTCAACCCGCTGCAGACTGCTGGTGCATTCTGCCACTGGGGTAAGGGTGTGTATACCCTAGGTAGCCATGTAATTATTGAGTATGCTCATCTGGCCAATTTAGAGTAAATATTTATTTACATTTAAGGCCAGATTTACCATCTACATTTCCTCCCAGTATGCCTCATTATATTTAGCGGATTACGTAATAAGACAGATTATCACATCGGCTGAACTTTCTACTCGTTGAACACATGTCTTTATTATTAGTAAAGATTGTACTTTTGCAAAAATTGTATGGATTATATTGCGTTTATTTTATGTAAAATTAAAATCCAACTGTTTCAGTAGGTTTTAAACTACTATAGGTCTTCATAATCTCTATACTGCATATAAGAGAATAGTTATAAAAAGACACTCACAGTGAGTTGAATTTTCTTAAATACCTATAAAATTAAGCACTGAAGAAAAGTGTTTAACTTAAAACTTATTGTAGTTTTCATGTAACATGTAAAATAACCTTACACGAAAAGGATTTGAATTAATAACTGAAAATACACTGTATTGACTTCTCCAGTTAATCATATACATAAAATGAAAAATAAATAAATAAAATAAATAAACTGACAATATTCTTTAACTCAATTTTATAGCTTGATCAAGAAAACAATTTAGAAACACGGTAACCTTCCACAAGTACTGAAACTTTTTTTTTTACACACACACACAGAAAATTTATTAAAATAACCAGTTACAATAGGTGCTTTTCTTTCATAAAATAAATCTACAAGAAACTTCCAGATCAACGATATGAAAGGATCATCAGTGTTTACTATAAATTCCTATATTAAAACTAAATAAAATAAATAAAAGTGAGTCAATTGAAATGATCTGGTTTTGACAGTGCCTTGTCGAAAATAATTATGGTAAAATATGCATTGGATGGAATGTTGTACAAGTAGTAAACATTAAAGCAAAGAAAGGCACAATAATATTTGCAATGCACTAATCTGCAAAACAGAGTACCAAATAGTTTGATGATGATTAAAATACTAAAGAATAATGTTCCTACACTGCTAAATTCTTTAAATGATTCTTACACTTTATTTATCCATTTGTTTTGTACAAGAGCATTGGGTATCGCACAAGGAAATTGGATATTGCCACAGAACTTCAAGATTAAAAATAAAACTTGACAGAGGCATCGAAGTGTCATCAATATGAGGCAATTGGAACAGATGAAGGTAATAAATGCCAATAATATAACTAAATATATACACATGCAAAGATTTAGTAGTTGAAGGTTATATTAACATCCAATTTAGAAGCAAATATGAAGATTATTTTGAGAACTTTTGTAATTTAACTGTTGGTCCAATGACGAGAAAAAACAATGGAGCTACACCTCACCAAACTTCCACACCACACCACAGCAGAGGACACTTGACCCACTATGTGATTTAATGTGCGCGACAGTTCTTCGATATAGAGTGGGCCTTCAGTGTGGAACTATTTTGCAATATGGAACCCTTGAAGCCAAAAAACCTTGCTATTAGACACCGCAAAATTACAAAGATGGTAGAATCCAAATATATTAAGTATATGTTAGCATATCATGTATCTGAGTAGAAAAAGAGAATGGTATATTTTAGTAACAAAAAATGCAATATTTTTTTTTTTTATTTTCTAATATAGATTACATTCAACTTCTTTAACATAATGCCTACATAATAATCAATATGCACATATTTTATCCGGAGTAAGTCTAAAATTATACATGAATATCACAAAATGAAATAATAATATTTTACAATGAATATTTCTATAATTTTATCAAAATCAATATGTTTGATCTAAAATTACACTATATAAGAAATAAATAGAAACATTTGCCATAGAATATATTCAGGAGTTCCCTTCCAACCGTTTTCAAAAATCAAATGAAATTCCCCTTCATTTGAAGATATGGGCCATTGGAATGGAAGGGGGGGGGGGGAGAAATCATGTAACATCAATCATCTGATTATTCTACCTGTTCAGAATCTTTAGACATAATGAGAAAAATAAAATACCAAACATAATAGCCTCTTTGACTATAAACAACAATTTTTTTTTTAGCAATAGGATTCCCAGACTGAAAATTTGATTGATAATTCCATAAATTATCACTAAAAAATCATTTGGAAACTTTCATCAAATACTTCATGACTTCACAAGATGAGTAATACCCAATATTCAAATTGATAAATTATCATCTGAAAATAAATTTGTTTTAATCTTGTTTATAAAAAGGCAATGTTTAGGTGTGCCTGCGTGCGATGTCCAGAAGAATCTAATGCACTTACAACTTTGAAATTTGCATCGGCACACAGGTAGTCTTAACGGTGACGGAATGCACCTCGAAAGCCGAAATTTAAAATTGAATCTAGAAAATTTTTTATTTAATGTTTTATATTGTTTTATTATTTTGCACCACTTTCACAATAGAATGTTTCGAATAAGTGTAGGACAAAAATAGATAATAACCATCGGAAAGAGCATGTGACGTATTCTAATTGAAGTTAGTTTAATTCTAACATAATACTGAATTTGAAAAAAAATTTAAAAATAGTCGATTAAGCCTTAATACACTTTTGTTTAAATTTTACTTAATCCTGTTCTTAATTTTAGCCAGTCAATTTGAAATTTGCTGGAAGTAATAAAATATAACGTTTCTAAGGGATTTAAGACAAGAATGGTTAATGCTGAATAATTGGTTTAAATTTTAATTATTTTTCTGAAGTGTGTTAAAAAAATTTTTGCTCCTCAAAATTCTTTGTTTTGGTTCTTCAATCTGGTTTGTAACCAAGGTCGTATGATTTATTTTCCGGCAGCATGTATTTCGTCGAAATCATGCAACGACATAACCCATTTTGGTTTGGGTGTCGACAGATAATTCTTTTTAATTTGTTTGTTTTAATTGTTTATTGTGTTGAGAGATGGCTGATATGAAAAAAGAATTGGAAGCCCTTCTAGGAGGGCACTATTTTTTTTTTCCGTCTAGACCGAATTAAATCAGCTATAGTTCTGGTGACCAATGATGCGGCAATTCTTTCCTTCTTTTTGATTACGCCGGATTGAAAAGGAACTCTGGAATGAATAGGTGATCTTGTCTGTATCTTTTCGAGGCGCATTGTCCATTTGAAATCATTTAAAGATTTACTGGTTTTCATTTCAACATTTTACCTGGTTTATATGAATCAATCTTTTAAATCCTAAAAAAAAAAACCTTTTTGAAAATATAGGTTTTATTTTTTTACTCTGTAAATTACAATGTCATTATCGAGGAGAAAATAAGCAGGAAAAAATAATACTTGTATCTTTGTTTTGATTTGGATTTCAAACTTTTTTTCGTGTCATTGTGGATGGATTTTTTTTTCATTTTGTTGAAGTCCTGATTCCACAGGCAACGCCGAACGTACTGCTAGTGAGATAATGCGTACCTGGAGGCAATTCTTCAAAACGGCAAATATAATTGAGCGGAAGAACAAGTATTAAAATTTTGTTTCTGGAATGTACTGCTAGAAAATGATTTGAAAGTTTTAAAAGTTATTAATATTTATAAGAAACTAGAAATTTGAGTGGTATAAAATGGTTAAAAAGGTAGAAAAAAATCTCAAAATAAAGGCAATGTTTTTTTTTATTTCGTGGTGCTGTACATCATGGATTTCTATCAACATGCCTAAGGGGCCGTCTAAATATTACGTAAGCACCCAAGGGGAGGGGGGTCAGTGATTTGTTTATTTTTGCTGACAAGGGGAGGGGAGTATGAGCATGCTTTCATGTAAGACTTAAAAGATCACTTTATTTCCGAAATCTCTTGTAACTTCTGCACAAATAATTTACTTTGTAATTAAATTTTGAAAAGTTAAATTTGGTAAAAGAAATTAAACTGGATTTTAAATTTACACCTTTTGGCCATTTTTAAGTCGAGTTAGAGAGTTTATTTGAATTGTCCTAAAATTTTTTTTTTAAAAATTAGACATTAGAAAGTTATAGTCAGTTTTGTAAAAAAAAAAAAAAGAACGGGGAGGGGGGTTGCAGTATACTTACGTAATTATAAGAGTGGGGGTTTGTGACGGTTTATTTTTTGCCGACAAGAGGAGGAGTAATAAAAATACCAAAAAACATAAAGTTTACGTAATATTTGAACGGCCCCTAACTGTCAATGAAGAATACTATTCAGTGGATTTGTAGCATTCCTATTAAGATAATTCATTAATTATCTTAAGATAATCTAAGATAATTATCTAAGATAATCTTGATTATTGAGTGATAAACTCGATTTTTTAACAATGATAATGTGCTCTCTCAAATGCTACATCTTATTTGCAAATTTGAGAAAATTTCAAATATGATTCCACAAACTCTGTAATAACCTGATATGGATAGACAATTTTATTTCTATATTTAAAATTGTGCTGGTAGTCAGCTTTTTGAGTCTATTGATGCTATAAGAGAGAATTCCTAACAAAAAAAAAAAATTTAAAGATGGTTTAAGTTATTGAGGGAAAAAAAAGAAAAAACTTTGTGGAAGTGCACTAGTCGGAGAAGATCAATTGAGGGAGATTTAATAAATATAGCAAAATGAGTTGATACTTTGTTTTATAGATAGATTCCTTTATTCTTGGATCAAAGCAATATATGATTTTGCATACATCATTAAATCTCTCCAATCCTAAAATGAAATCATTCAAATCATATACACATTCAACTGACAAGTCTCACTCTAAACAATCAGTTGAGTTATGCATATTGGTTTTTAATACATGTCTTACAATTGTGAAGAAATTTGCGAAATTTATAGATGATTCAATACATGCTGAGATTATTTCTGACATATATTTCATACTGCTAAGAAATTTTCCACTAGTGCACAAGAAATATATAATTAACCTCCTTCTAAAAACTCCTCAGTTTTAATATTAAACATTTAATTGTATGTATGAAAATACAGATCTCCAGAAGCTACATTTAAGAAAATGAAGACAACAATATTCCAATCAACTTCCTCATATGAGACCACTTAAGAATACATTTATAAACCTATCTTATGGGCTTATGTAAACCAAAACACTTTTAACTTTACAGACTTCATCATCTGATAATAAAAAATCACAAAGAACACTACAATACTTGATTATTAATAAAAAAACAAAGAAATAACTAGCTAAAACATGTTCTTTTTGATCAAATTAATGCTGCGAATCAGGAGTGCAATGAGTAGCAAAAAGTGGGAAAAACTTTCGATCTTATCAAAAAACAGGAAGAAAGGTTTTCATTTCTTTAAAGGGAGATTAAGAAAAAACAGCTGTAGTATCTCTTAAATAAAAGAAGAATCTTGGTCTATGCTTTCTGAAGGGCGCTGCGTACCATGCCCTTGGATTCTGCACTGATTACATTAAAACATGATATAAAACATGATTTTGTTTTCATGCAGCCTCCTTCTAGACTGGTAGGCCAAGGTATATATATTTCCCCTCACCTCCCATTATTACACACAACAGCAAATTTATTTATCAAAAAAACAACTTCTTAAAGTTCCATTCATTATAAACGAATTTCACTAGATCTGGAGTAAGTTTCATAATCCAGCAAGTCTTACTATGATTAAATTTACTAATATTTTTAAATGAAAATATTCTTCATTTTAAATATAGGCAATAAAGTATTTAAATCCAAAAAATAGCTTGGAACTAGTATTAAAATTCATAATATGCAAATATATTTGTACAGAAGAAATAGTGTTTTTTTTATAGTGAACCATCTGATCTGAAAGTTTTTAGATGATAAAAAAGACAAAACATTATAGAGCACCGCAGTAATGATGTGCTTATTTCATTACCACTGGACAAGAATCTACTTAATGCGATTTTGTAATTCATACTATCCTTGACGCAGTAAATTTTGGAAATAAGAGTCGATTGAAGAAAGTATTTTCATTTCCTAGTAGTAGAATGATCACTCAAAGTTAAGAGGAAAATCATTTAGATAAATGTGCTTTTAATACTTCAGTTATATTATAATTTTGCATTCT
>BGPR01008270.1:27721-47326 GCA_013235015.1 Araneus ventricosus
AAAAATCGTAGTTGATAGTCCAGTCAACTATGGGTTTGAAAAAAACATTAAATCGTATAGTTTTGAAAATTGGTACACATGTTCGCGAGAGGCTTCTGTTGAACATTCTAAAGGTTCCCGTCCTGGGGGGCAGAGCTTGCTCTGCCATCTTGAATTTCATCCCCCCCTTTTTTAGTTTTTCTTGACTATCTCGAAAACTATTCAGTTTTCAAATTGACTTAACAAATTAAAGAGGGTAAAATTCCCTACGAATACATGCTTTTATTGTTCCTATTTCTTTAATAGTTTCCGAGATAATGGGTCTCACGATTTGTTGAAATCTTGGATTTCATCTCCCTTTTTTAAAGTTTTTCTTGAATATCTGAAAAACTAATCGTTATAACAAATTAAAGAGCTTGAAATTTCCTACGATATACATGCATTTATTATTCTTCTAGCTTTAATGGTTTCCGAGATAATCGGTCTCAAAAATTTGCCCCCATCTTGGATTTCATCCCCCATTTTTAGTTTTTCTTGAATATCTGGAAAACTATTCAATTTTCAAATCACCTTTTATTTAACAAATTAAAGAGCGTAAAATTCCCTACAAATGCATACTTTTATTGTTCTCTTTTCTTTAATAGTTTCTGAGATAATGGCTCTCAGAATTTGCCCCCATCTTGGATTTCAACCCCCTTTTTCAGTCTTTTATGAATATCTCAAAAACTATTCAATTACTTGTAATACAACAAATTAATTATCGTAAAATTCTCTACAAATACATGCTTTTATTTTTCGTCTAGTTTTAACAGTTTTTGAGATATTCCAGAAAAACTTAAAAAGGGGATAAAATCCAAGTTGGCGGCAAACTTGGATACCCGTTACATCGGAAACTATTCAAGATAGCAGAAAAATAAAAGCATGTATTTGTAGGGAATTTTTTGCTCTTTAATTCGTTAAATTAATTGTAATTTTAGAACTAAATAATTTGTGAGATCTTCAAGAAAAAACTAAAAAGGGTGGTGGGTGAAATCCAAGATGGTGGCGCGAGTCCCCCCCCCCCCCAGGACCGGGGACTTTTAGTATGTTTATCAGGAGCCCCTCACAAACATGTTTATCAATTTCAAAACTATATGATTTAATGTTTTTTTTAAACCCTTCGTTGACTGGACTATTAATGACTTTTTTTCGCTCCCTCTTTCTTCAACTTGAAATACTCCCTCTTTCTTCTTGAAGTACTGGAATGGTTATCCCAAAAGAGCAAATTAACTGGTAATCTAAATTAACTGGTAATTTGTTAATTTTAAGAAATGTTGGAAAAGGTCACAGATTTTTATTGTTAATCGTATAAAAGTTGTTTTAATTTTTGCTAACGACAGTTTGCATTATCTTTTTTATTTTTTTGTCAAACCAAAAAGACATTCTTTATTTTATAATAGAAGACGTTGTGAAAATACAGAAATAAATGTTAAAATTAAAATATTTATTTTTGTATTAAAAAATATTAAAATATAAATTTAAAAAATATACATATTTAAATTTTTAAATAAAAACTATGTCGTATTATAAAACAGAAAAAAACATCTTATACTTAGAAAATAAGTGGGTCTACGTATGCATGCATGTACAAAGGTGCTTAATTTTTTTGGATAAGGTGCTTAAAAAGTCCTTAAAAGTGCTTAATTTTTACAGCAATTTATCACTACGCACCCTGTTATCACTCAATAATCAAGATTATCTTAGATAAATATCTTAATAGGAATGCTACAAATCACTGAAATAGTATTCTTCATTGACAGTTAGGCATGTTGATAGAAATTCATGATGTACAACACCACAGAAATAAAAGAAAACATTGCCTTTATTTTTGATTTTCTACCTTTTTTAACCATTTTATACCACTCAAATTTTCTAGTCTCTTATAAGCAAATGACTAATAGCTTTTTAAAACTTTTCAAATGTTTTTGTAGCAGAAATTGCATTCCAGAAACAAAATTTAATACTTGTTCTTCGCTCAATTATATTTGCCTTTTTGAAAAATTGCCTCAGGTATAGTATCTCACTAGCAGTACGTTCACGGCGTTGCCCGTGGAATCAGGACTTCAACAAAATGAAAAAAAAAAAAAATCCATCCACAATGACACGAAAAAGTTTTGAAATCCAAATCAAAACAAAAGATACAAATTATTGTTTTTCCCGCTTATTTTTCTCCTCGATAATGACATTTGACAGTACAGAGTAAAAAATAAAACCTATATTTTCAAAAAAGTTTTTTTTTTTTTTTTTTTTTTTTTTTTTAAGGATTTAAAAGATTGATTCATATAAACCAGGTAAAATGTTAAAGAATGAAAACCGAATGAAATCTTAAACGATTTCAAATGGAAAAATGCGCCTCGAAAGATACAGACAAACATAATTTCTATAGTATTTAAATATATCCAAACTGAATTAAAGAAGAAAAGGAAAAGAGAGAAAATCTTTCACTTCAGATTTAAACTTTTAAGCCATATTATGTAAATAGCTCCTTGAAATCATATTTCATTTTTTCTTGCTAAAGATATCAGCCGTTTGATTTGATTTGAAAAAGGGTTTTTTGGGATTTTCAGATGCAAAGGCTATTATCCACTATTCATTCCAAAGTTCTTTTCAATCCGTAATCAAAAAAGAAAGAAAAATTGCCATCATTGGTCTAGAACTATAGCCGATTTGATTCGGTCAAGACGAAAAAAAAAAAAAAAAATGGTGCCCTCCTAGAAGGGCTTCCAAATTCTTTTTTTTTTTTTTGTCATATCAGCTGTATACTCAACTGTCAAACAGTATAAAAACAAACAAATTAAAAGAATTATCTGTCGACGCGAAGCAAAGGGGGTTATGTCGTCGCGTGATTTCGACGAAATGCATGCTGGGAAAATACGTCATGCGACCTTGGTTAGAACCGATTGAAGAACCGTAAAGAGAATTTTGAGGCGAAAATTTTTTAACACTTAAGAAAAAAAATAATTAAAATTCAACCAATTATTCAATTTTAACCATTCTTGTCTTATATCACGGAGAAACGTTATGTTTATTACTTCAACAAATTTCAAATTGGTAACAAAATTAGAACGGCGGATGCAAGAAATTGAAATTCCAAACAAAGTGTATTAGGCTTAATCGACTATTTTTAAATTTTTTTTTTCAAAATTCAGTAAATTACGTTAGAAATTCAAAACTAACTTCATTAGAACGGAAATCACATGCTCTTTCCGATGGTGTGTCTATTTTTGTCCTACACTTATTCGAAACCATTCTATTAAGAAATTAGTGCGAAAAATCAACCAAAACAATATAAAACATTAAATAAAAAATTTTCTAGATTAAATTTTAAAATTTCGGCTTCGAGGTGCATTCCGTCACCGTTAGGACTACCTGTGTGCCAAATTTCAAAGTTGTAAGTGCGATAGATTCGTCTGGACATCGCACGCAGGCACACACACAAACATTGCCTTTTATAAGTATAGATTAAAAACAAATTTATTTTCAGATGATAATTATGAAGTTGAATATTGAGTATTACTAAATGTTTATGTAAGTCATAGAAGTATTTGATGAAAGTTTCCAAATGATTTTTAGTGATAATTTATGAATTTATCAATCTAAAATTTTCAGTGTGGGAATCCTATGCTAAAAAAATTGTTGTTTATAATCAGAGGCTATTATGTTTTAGTATTTTATTTTTTATAATTGTAATCTAAAGATTCTGAACACTGAATAATCAAGATGATTGATGTTACACTTGATTTCTCCCCCCCCCCCTTCATTCAATGGCCCCATATCTTCAAATAAGAAGGAATTTCATTTCATTTTGAAAACAGTTTGGGAACTCCTGAATATATTCTATGTGAAATGTTTCTATTTATTTCTTATAAGTGTAATTTTGAAGCAAACATTGATTTTGATAAAATTATAGAAATATTCAGTGTAAAATATGTGTATTTCATTTTGTGATATTCATGTATAAGTTTTAGACTTACTCCGGATAAAATATGTGCATATTGATTATTATGTAGGCATTATGTTAAAGAAGTTGAATGTAATCTATATTAGAAAATAAAAAAATATATATTGCATTTTTGTTATAAGAAATATGCATTCTTTCTTTTTTTCTACTCAGACCATGACAAGTAATGCCTAACATGTACTTAATATATTGGATTCTACTAAATCTTTGTAGTACTGCGGTGTCCTAATAGCAAGGTTTTGGCTTCAGGGAGTACCATATTCCAAAATGATTCCACTGAAGGCCTGCTCTATATCGGGCCTGTCGCACATTAAATCATACATAGTGGGTCAAGTGTCCTCCTGCTGGTGTGGTGTGGAAGTTTGGTGAGGGTGCCAGCTCAATTGGTTTTCTCGTCATTGGACCGTGATTTAAAATTACAAAGTTCCTCAAAATAATCCTCACGTTGCTTCTAAATTGGATGGTAATATAACTAAACTACTAAATCTTTGCATGTATATATTTAAGTTATATTATTGTATTGATTACATACCATCTGTTCCAATTGCCTCGCATGTTGATGACACTTCCGATGCCTCTGTCAAGTTTTTATTTTTTAATCTTGAAGTTCTGTGTAATATCAATTCCCTTGTACGAATGCAATGCTCTTGTACCAAAACAAATGGATAAATAAGTGTAAGAATCATTTAAAGATTTAACTTGAATGTAGGAACATTATTCTTTGGTATTTTAATCATCATCAAACTATTTGGTGCTCTGTTTTTTGATAGTTAGTGTGCAAATGTCTTTGTGCCTTTCTTTGCTTGTGTTTACTACTTATTGCAATTTCCATTAATGCATATTTTTACCATAATTATTTTCGTCAAGGCACTGTCAAAACAGATCATTTTAATTTGACTCCTTTGTTGTTTATTTAGTTTAATATAGAATTTATAAGTAAACACTGATGATCTTCATATCGATTGATCTGGAAGTTTCTTGTAGATTTATTTTATGAAAGAAAAGCACCTATTGTAACTGGTTATTTTAATAGAGAAATTTTTCTGTGTGTGTGTAAAAAAAAGTTTCAGTACTTGTGGAAAGGTTCCCGTGTTTCTAAATTGTTTTGATCAAGCTGTAATTGAGTTAAAGAATATTGTCAATATTTATTTATTTATTTTTCATTTTATGTATATGATTAACTGGAGAATTTGATACAGTGTATTTCAGTTAGTGATTCAAATCCTTTTCATGTAAGGACTGTACATGTTACATGAAAACTATACAATAAGCATTATGATAAACATGTTTTCTTCAGTGCTTAATTTTATAAGCTATTTAGAAAATTCTTCCTGTGAGTGTCACTTTTTTATAACTGTTCTCTTATATGCAGTATAGAGACAGTGCCATGTAGTGGTTCCAAAACCTACTGAAGCAGTTGAGATTTTAGTACACATAAAATAAACACAATATAATCCATACAATTTTTACAAGTACAAATCTTTACTAATAATAAAGGAGGATGGGTTCAACAGTAGAAAGTTCAGCCGTGTGATAATCTGTCTTGTACGTAATCGCTAAATATAATGAAGTCATACTGGGAAAATGTAGATGGTAAATCTGTATATAAATGTAAATAAATATTTACTCTAAATTATTGTAGCTGAGCATACTCAATAATTACATGGCTACCTAGGGTATACTACACCCTTACCCCAGTGGCAGAATACTTTTCAACAGTCTGCAACGGAGGTTGGGTCTCTTAAAAATAGTCTGCAGAATAAGTGCGCGACTATAAATATTTTGCTTTCTGTTTTTTAAATACTTATATCAACTTACAACTATTAAAATGCGACAAATATAAATTAAAAACATTATAACATCTTTATTATTTGTATAATATAATTGTATAAATTAATAAACAAAAGCGTCTGAAGATTAATCTTTACCTTGGGAAGATGATTAACAATAATGAAGCATCAAGTTGTTTCAGAAGTAAAATTAAGCATACTACACAAATACCTATGCAGAAAATTATATTTGGGTACTTTTCCGCTTTAGACACAGCACTTGGTGTCTTTCTGTTTTGGTGATTTTTTTCAAAACAATACATCATCACTACCTCATATAAATGAAATATTCTTCAATATGTTAGATGTTATTTAAAAATTTATGCCTCTTGTTTATTGTAAAAAAAAAAATTAAGTATGTCAAAAAATGTCTTTCTTGTATGTTTTTAATTTAAAATGCGATAAATAATTCCTTTTTTTATGAAACAAAAACTTTGAAACTTATTAGCACATTTATATGATTTATCATTAATTTCTGCTGCAAATTCTGTGACACTGTGACTGGGCGACTCGAGGGAAACAGGAATTTCCCTGGTAATTTTGGTAGTGTCCATCTGTTTTGGAATAATTTCTTCTTCCTCATCTCCCAAGGGCTTAGAACGTTTAAAATTGGGTAATCTTGGCTTGAACTCTGTTACTCGTCTTCATCAATTTCAGAATTTGCTCTTTTTTCGCTCCCGTTTGTAAAAAATTATTGAATTGCAGGCGTAGAGATCGATCGAAACTTCGGAGGTTTATTTTCATGTTGGTGTAAATAATGCTGCTTTAAGTTTTTTCGTAAAATGAACCATCGCAATCAAATCAACGAATTTTATCTATTTACACATCCATCTGAAAGTAAAAACGCCGTGAAATTTCCAGAAACCAAAAGCTCCGTGCCAGAAACGTATTGGAATGAAACGCGTAGAAAACATTGGCCGAGACCAATACCGATATGAGGCCCCTAGAGTACTTCAAGGTCAAATCGCAGTCGCTAGGGGAGCCACTTTCAGCATAGAAGAAGGGGGGGGGGGGGCGAGAAGATTCAATGCGCGTTTGTAATAATTGTCAAGTTCTTTTGCAAGCGTGATTAATAACTTTGATATTTTTAAAGATTCGATTTATTTTATGAGCACATGATAAACTTTTTTACAAAATAGTCTGCAGACACTGCCCAAAATCTACGACGCAGCGTTGCAGTGATTCTGCCACTGGGACCCTTACTAAATATATATATTTTTAATTTATAAAGGCTGCCATTACAAAGAAGATAAATATGTGTTTTGAACCTATTAATTCTTAATCTGAAGTATAAAGCAGTTAATTTTAAATTTGTCAGTGTGCCTACCTTGTCAAGTCTCCTATATAACCAATCTGACTTTTTAACCTTAGTTTATTTTCATGTTGGTTTTCTGCCTTCTTCTGAGAAATAAAATTTACAGACGTAGTGGCAACAGTCTACCTATATGCTCACTGAAGTCTGTGTTACAGGAAGTTATATGAGTGCATAGAAGATCACATTGTTGCTTAAAATTTTTTCCTGAAAGACTATCGTATAATCTTGGGGCATCATATATTGCTGCTAATGTTTAATGAGTTTATTTCTCTTCTTTATAATTTTATTCTGTTGTGACTTGTCTCCTAAATAAAGAACTAACATAAATTTCTTTATAGCTCATCATTATACTTGTTCACTCTCTTCTGAAAATTGTGACCTATAGACAATGGCCGATAAGTACCCGAGACCCAGCAAATTTAATGGCATTGAAAGCTTCGATTGAGGAGGAGGCACTGAACATTCTATAAATATATACTGGAAAGCACTACAGTGGACTCCTGCAGAATCATGTAAGACTGAAAATTCTCAATCATTTTATTCTGCTTTTCAAACACACTGAATACCGCACACAAGATTTGTCTTTTAACAATATACTTTGCCCATCTGTGTTCATTCACTGTGTTTGTCATGAGACTCATTCAAGTTACAGAAAAATGTTCACAGCTTGTATAAAGTAGCTTATTAAGACGAGACTTCACTGAATTAAGCATTTTATTTATTTGGATAAAAAAAAACTTCCTTTATTTTCCAAAGTTTCGTTGCTTTTTTATTGGACAAAATAATGGCCCAAATGCACATTTCAGTCAGGAGTTTTCCTGGTGAAGTTTGTAGTGTGAAAAGGACTGAATCAGGGTACTTAATGGATGATATAGTATCTGCCACTAATAAAAAGTTAACAGATTGTGAAATATCTGAGGAGGTCGACTCAAATGTAAAAGTTATTGAATGGGAGACATATGGGAAAACAGTTAGTGACAGGAAGAACATAAAGAGTCATTTATGTAAAACTGAGAAGCCTTTCATTTGCAAGGTCTGCAGGAAGACATTCTCTTGCAGAAGTGCCTTAAAATCCCATTTTCTCATTCATACAGAAGAAAAACCTTATGTTTGTGAAATCTGCAATAAAGCATGCACTAATAGTGGTAGTTTAAAATCCCATTGTCTCATTCATACAGATGAAAAAAAATCTTATGTTTGTGAAATTTGCAGTAAAGCATTCAAACAAAGTGGTAGTTTGAAATACCATTTACTTACTCATACAAAAGAAAAACCTTATGCTTGTGAAATCTGCAGTAAAGCTTTTATGGATAAAAAAAGTTTAAAATCCCATATGGTCACTCATACAAAAGAAAAACCTTATGTTTGTGAAATCTGCAGTAAAGCATTCACGCAAAATAGCAATTTAAAAAGGCATTTGCTCACTCATACAAAAGAAAAACCTCATGTTTGCGAAATCTGCAGTAAAGCATTCACGCAAAATAGCAATTTAAAATCCCATATGCTGACTCATACAAAAGAAAAACTTCATGGTTGCGAAATCTGCGGCAAAGCTTTTGGTTTAAAACAATCTTTAAAATCTCACTTACTTACTCATACAAATGAAGCACGTTACATTTGTGAAATGTGTGGTAAAGCATTCAAGCATAGTTGTAATTTAAAATTTCATTTACTCATTCATTCAAAAGAAAAACCTCATGTTTGTAAAATTTGCTTTAAAACTTTCGCACAAAATGGTAATTTAAAATCCCATTTGCTCACTCATACAAAAGAAAAACCTCATGTTTGTGAAATCTGCTTTAAAGCATTCGCACAAAGTTGTAGTTTAAAATCCCATTTGCTCACTCATACCAAAGAAAAACCTCATGTTTGTGAAATCTGCAGTAAAGCATTCATTCAATGTAGTAGTTTAAAATCTCATCTACGTTCACATACTAAAGAAAGACCTTTTATTTGCGAAATCTGCAGTAAAACTTTTGCGCATAAATGCTCTTTAACATCACATTTGCGCATTCATACTAAAGAAAAGCCTTATGTTTGTGAAATCTGCAGTAAAGCATTCTCGCAAATTTCTAATTTAAAATGCCATTTACGGATTCATTCCAAAGAGAAACCTTATGTTTGAAATTTGTAACAAAACTATTACGCATAAGTCGAATTTAAAACACCATTTGCTTACTCATACTAAAGAAAAACTTTATGTTGTGAAGCTAAGTGAGATGTAACCGCCACCGGGCGGCGATGTTGTGATGTCATCCTGCGAGCTGACTGATGTAATCAGAACTACTTGTGATCTCGGCGTTGCCGTAAGTTTTTATGTGCATCTCTGTGTTTGTGTCATCCACTGTCAAATAAATGTTTGTGTCTGATGGCTGTTTAGTCTTATTTGGCCAAAATATTCTACATCTGGTAGATGCTAACCGCATAAAATTTCTGAACTTCGATTCTATCAGGGTTGTCGATTTTTTTTTTTTTTTTCAAAAAAATCGATTTATTTGATTTAAATCGGATTTTTTTTATTTAAATCAAGATTTTTTTTTATTTTAATGATTTTTTTTAAAACTACATATATATATTTAACATTTGTATATTAGACAATGAGCCCTACAGTCATAGAATTATATATATATAACAACATACCAGTCATTAAGCTGTACTTTCTTTAAAAAAAACAAATTCAAAAAATTTAATTAAAAAATGTAACAACTATTTAAAAATATTTGTGAACTAAAATATAAAAATAATATACTTTTGAAATATAAGACAATTTTATTAAGGAAAAATATAATAAAAATTGTCATTTCGTGACTATAGATATATTATTGTATGTTAGAATATTGGAGAATTTTACGCTCAGCTGTTCATTTGTTTCATTACAAACTCAAGCTTTCTCTAATCCTAATCTGTTTCACCCAAAACATTAAATAAAAAATTTTCTAGACAAAATTTTTAAATTCAGGCTTCGAGGTGCATTGAGTCATCATCAGGACTACCTGTGTGCCAAATTTCATGACTGTAAGTGTGATAGATTCGTCTGGACATTGCACACATGCTCACAAACATTGCTTTTTATAAGTATAGATCATAGTTTAAATTGCACTATGTGGATGTTTGTATTTCTTTTGGAACATTTATATGCATTACTTAATTATCCTACATTTGAACATTATTGCAATATAAAAACTTTGTTGTCCCCAACACTATTTAGTTTTCTCCAGTATTAAAATGAAACTCACTGCATTTTACTATGTTCTTTCTTTGTGAACATGATCCTTTCACAATATTTATTTTGTTTTATAAAAAAAGGAGCATCTCATACTTTGCATTTTATTGTGTTGCTCATTAGAGATTTATTTAACCCTTTGTGGCGAAGTGTGCCAGTTAAAGGCACACCTAATTTCACTCGCTTCTCAACCGTTAAATTCAACCATAAATGGAAAATAATAGGTTTAGGATAGGGCTAATAGTACTCCTTTTAGAATGTATATAGCAGTCTTATGAAATTTTGTTTCAGAATAGGAATTATTAGATAAAGTTTGGGAAAATTCCTTGACTTGGAGATAAGAAATTTTTCAGTTCTGGACGTTTAACAATTTTAGCAAAGTAACTCGAAAATTTTGCTCCAATATTCTTGAAGTTTTAATTTATAATTTTCTGTAAGATTCAACAATAATTTTTTAGAGTACGAGGTGGCTGTGTCTAAGGGGGTTCTCATGGGGAGGGGGGTGACCCAAAAAGGGACCCCCCCCCCTCGGAATGAAACAAGTTTTTTAAAAACTTTTTTTGTAGATTCTATGTCTAGACAATAAACTAAACCCATTCATGATGTTTTCTCATCATATTTTCAAAAAATTATTGCCTTGTGCCTCAAAGGGTTAAAATCTAATTTGCTTGTGTTCTCAAAAATAATGATATGGAAAGTACTCTAGTTACATCATTTCAATGAAATATTTTTTATGTTCTATATATTCTTTCTTTAAATATAATTTTAAAATACTTTAAAATCACTATTTAAAGATACATGGACAATTTTATTTCTTTAAAGCAGATTAACTTGATATTTAAAATAAAGTGATTTAAATCAGTGATTTTAAAAAAAAAAAATCAGTTGATTTAAATCAGTGATTTTAATCAACTGATTTAAATCACCGCAACCCTGGATTCTATGTTAAATGGTTTTCGAACACCTTATGTTTGTGAAATCTGCATTAAAGCTTTTGCTGTCAAACATGTTTTAAAATGCCATTTACTCACTCAGACAAAAGAAAAACCTCATGTTTGTGAAATATGCTGTAAAGGATACACGCAATGTGTTGGTTTAAAATCCCATTTATTTACTCACACAAAAGAAAAACCTTATATTTGTGAAATGTGTGGTAAAACATTTTCACAAAGTTATAATTTAAAATCCCATTTACTCACAGTACAGTTTAATTAGGTCAAAACCCAAACATCAAAAAAGAAAAGTTCTCTCCAGCGTCAAATTGATCCATACCCTCCCCGTAGTAAGTAGTAAAATTATTTAAATAAAATAAGAATTTTAATATACCACGTTTTTAAAACGGACTAAAAAGTAAAAAATAATTTCTTCTAGCCCCATACAGATTTAAAACGAAAAAGGTGGGGCGCATGCAATAGATAATTGATGCATAAGTAGTTTATTTCAGTCACTAACAATTTTATAGCAATGGAAATTATATGAACTGTTGTGCGAGTTTTCTCAAAGACAGCTACTCCCTACACTCTGTAATATTAAATATTGCATGCTCCCACGTTTTTCGTTTTAAATCTGTACGGGGCTAGAAGAAATTATTTTCACTCGCAATTTTATATGCATTCATCTTTGCAGGTGCAAACTTGAATAAACTTTTAAATGCATAAGTAATATTCAATAACTATTGAATATAGGAGAGTACTTTCTCCTTTATTCTCATCTCCACTTCAAGGTTAACTCACAGTCAGCTTTCATGGTTTTACGACCAGACGTGCGCGGGCACGTCACAGCTACACTCCCTGTCTGAACCCGACTCAATCTGATCAGATTGTAGTCAGCTATTGTGCGGAGTGTGGTATACTTGTCTGTGTATTTTTTGGTCATGTTTGACTGTTAAGTTATAGTAGGCCTGATCGGAAGTTATTTCAGTATTATTTATAGTGAAATGGTATTGTCAAAGCAATAATAATATTTTAGTTTTTAACACTTTTTACTAATGTCATCAAGTAGCAAAACGCCCATTTTAACAAGGAAATCTACAGAAATTTGGCTTGTTGGTCACATCTCTGCATCATTTTGCAGTACTAAAATTTAAAAAATTCATTATTTATTCACAAATTAATAGAGTAAAAAATATTTGTAATAACCATTCAACATTTGTCACAGCTTTTGATAATTTAAAAAGAAACAGCTACCCAAGTAATTTCTTTTGCTATAATAAATTAATTAAAAAAGGGCTGAAGAGCTTCTAAATTTATGTTAGTTTGGTTCGAATTTATCTCAATAGATGGAGCTAGGTTTGCTAGCTTATCTATATTATATAAAACGCTTATGCGTGGCACAAAAAAAGTACCTTTATTTCTTTCTCCCGGATGGCAACGATCAGTTTGTTTACCTCATATCGCTAACCGAGCTACTCGCTTATGGATTACAGGAGAAGTCGTTACTTTTTTTCTTTTTGAATTTATTTATTCTCTCTTATATAATAAGAATTATAATGAACTCTGCAAACTTCTAAATACAATTTGTGTAGAAGAGAGCAGCGTGCAAGGGAATCCCTGGATGAAAGATTTCAGCGAAGATCGGCTAGAAATGTTGCCGATAGTCTTAGCGAGCCAGAGCCTTTTTTTTGTGATACTAATTGTGTGCACTATTTACTATGTGTAAAAATAAAAATTACAGAATAAAGACTAGAGAACTAATTATACTTCAGAAAAGTTCTCTTGCACACTGCTCTCGGAGAATGATTAAAGTTGTATACTGTTTGCAACATATATATATAGAGAGAATAGATTTTTTTGCCACCGTGTTTGTACGGAAGGAAGTGAATTACCACATGCTGCTTATGGTGTATGATAATGTTGCATATCTTTTGCTTTTCTGTGTAATATTTCATAAAAAAGAGTGCATATTTAAAATTTTGCTTAAAAAAGCAAGGATTTTTGAAATTTTTGAGAAAAAAGCTATCTTATCAATTATAAAAGGCTCAAAGTAAATAATTATTGAGGGTTTTAAATTTGAATAGTTAATATGAACATGTTTCAAGCCACTATTTTCTTTAAACTGTCCTTTTTTAGCTAAAAGGTTGCAAGATGGTTTACATCTTTCTACGACAAGAGACGATCAAGAAATTTCTGAGATTTAAAACACAAATGACTACATTGAGGAAAACACTATTTCTTTCTTGGCTAAATAATTGTTGAAATAAGCATCTATACAGGTGGGGAAGCTTTTCTGTGTAATATTTTATAAAAAAAAGTGCATATTTAAAATTTTGCTTAAAAAAGCAAGGATTTTGGAAATTTTTGAGAAAAAAGCTATCTTATCAATTATAAAAGGCTAAAAGTAAATAATTATTATGGGTTTTAAATTTGAATAGTTAATATGAATATGTTTCAAGCCACTATTTTCTTTAAACTGTCCTTTTTTAGCTAAAAGGTTGCAAGATGGTTTACATCTTTCTACGACAAGAGACCATCAAGAATTTACTGAGATTTAAAACACAAATGACTGCACTGAGAAACACACTATTTTTTTCTTGACTAAATAATAGTTGGAATAAGCATGTGTACAAATGGGGAAGCTTTCCTGTGTAATATTTCATAAAAAAAGAGTGCATATTTAAAATTTTGGTTAAAACAACAATTTTGTAAAATTTGAAAAAAAAAACTATCTTATCTGTTTTAAAAAGCTAAAAGTAAATAATTATTATGTGTTTTAATTTTGAATAGTTAATTTGAGTATGTTTCAAGCCACTATTTCGTTAACTGTCCTTTTTTAGCTAAAAGGTTGCACGATGGTTTACATCTGTCTACGACAAGAGATGATCAAGGATTTTCTGAGATTTAAAACACAAATGACTTCACTGAGAAAAACACTATATTTTTCTTGACTAAATAATTGTTGGAATAAGCATGTATACATGTGGGAAAGCTTTTCTGAATTACATTCCATTGTATAGAGGGCATATTTGAAATTTTGGTGGAAAAAGCAATTTAAAAAAATTTATTTTGAAGATTTGGAAAAAGCTATCTTATCAGTTTTAAACTTAAAATTTTAGTGGAATGAAGTTATGTTAAAATAAACTTTTGAATAAATACTCAAACGTGTATGCCAAGAAGTTATAAATTTCTGATTGATGAAAATAATTTTGATTCTTAATCATCTTTGGATTATAAATATTACCTTTCAAATTTCTTTCTAACATTTACATATATATCTGTACTACCGGAAGATTTTAATTGTAGGAACTGATGAAAAATTAATTTTAGGAGTTCGTGCAATTTCAAATAATTTAAATTTACTTTTATTAATTAATGTACTTATAATTTCCTAACACTAGCAGAAACGGATAAATGTACGGCAAGCGTGTGAAGCGAGCTGTTTTCACATAGTGATCCCGAAAGAATCACAAGATTCTTTGGTGTCGGTCAGCGGAGCGAGCAGGGGGTGTTATATATATATATATATAAAGATTTTATAACAATTGTGCTAGGACACCCAGTGTCTTCATGTAGCGAGCGAAGCGAGCAGGGTTTGCGTAGCAAGCCCCGGAGGATTGCGCTGCAATCCTCCTGGGGGTTGGCGAGCTTCAGCGAGCAGGGGGCAGAGCCCCCTAGTAGACTTTATTATATCCTTTGTTTCTGAATTGCTGGATGGCGTTGTTTTTACTGTATTTTGCAGGAGGGTAAGTTTAATTTTATCTTCTTTTTCTATATTGGATTTGTTAAAGAAGACTTTCTGAAGTTTTTCTTATTTAAGAAAGGTTTTTTCCTACATTATTTCATAAATTCAAGCCACAAGGTTAATATTATTTGACTATTAAATCATTTCCTCGCCAGAAAATTTATCCATATTAGAACTTCGATGGCGAATGGGACTTTCAAAAAGTTCGTCATTTGAGCTCTTTACTATTTTATTTGTTTAATCTTAATGTTTTATAATTTTTAATGCAGCATGATTTTTGTAGTTTGATTCTATCTTAATTGATTAGTTGATTATAGACAATATTGTTGATGCAATCACTGGATGCTGCTGCGTTGCAAGCAAAAGGTATATTGCTATCACTATTGTTTATTCTGTATTTTATTTTTTTAATTAAATATCTTTCGTATTTTATTGGAAGTTACTGCATTTTTGCGCCATTCTTTTTAATGCAAATTTTAATTTTTAATTTCTCTTGTTAAATTATTTCACTTGTACTTACTTACACTAACCTTTTCAGGGACTGTCCTTACTAGTGAAAATAAATTTTCTGATAACCAATAAAGACAGTGCATAGCACTACGAGTTCTAATCATATCTTTTTGTTAATTTATATTTTATGTGAAAAATAGTTACAGAGGAAGAAACGAGGAAATTTTTGAAACATACAGGGACCAATAATATTTTCTGATTACAAGAAGCCACGAATGAAAATATATATTCTGATTAATCCTATTCAGGTTCATTTGAAACTACTTATATAACTTACTTCGACAAAATCTGCATCTAAAAATTATACTAATTGAGTAAACATCAATTAAATTCTTCGTAAAATAAAATTTTTACATATGCAATTTTAATAAACATATGTATGAAGAATTTCTTAAATAATTGAAATATTTACTGTCAATTCTGTTTGACTCTATACTGTACTAAATAACATGGGACAATTTAACATGTTATTTCTGATGCCGAAATCAAATAGATCAAATTATTTGCAAGAGAAGTTAGGATCATCTAAACAAAGTATTTAAAAGAAAAGAAATCTTAAATTATAAAAATAGTAAGTCATATAATGACAAGTTATATATAGTGTTTAGAGAAAAACTCCATATACACTCTCTGATTTTATTTTTTGGGGGTGGCTTCTACACCTGGTAAAGGATTTTTTTATGAAAATAAAAACTATAATTGGTGCTACGTAACAATTCATAAATAAACATGGAAATGCAGTGGCGTAGCTGCAACTTTTGCCACCCGGAGCGAAATTGCAACATATCGCCCTTATTTTACAAAATTTTATTAATATCTTTTAACAAAATACACTTGTTATACATTTATAAAAAATTTTAAAATATGCATCGGAAAGAAGACATCAAAACGAAGGTTTCCTATTAAGTTACTTTTATTTTACCTATGCTTCAAAATTTTCTTAAAATGTTTAAAACCCAAAATTAAAGAAGCTTAGCGACTTTTGAAAAATATTTAAAAACACTTTAAGCTCTCAGAAAAAAAAGTGCACTGTCAAAACATGCATTTTCATGTCTTCTATCGAATGAATTTGATTGTCTAAAAAAACGCGATACAAAGCGAGAGAAGGTGTAAGTATTAATCTCCATAGGATAACATTATGTTCTGAAACTGTAGGTGGCGTGTACACGATAGCCTTAATAATGTTTTTTCTTTCTTTTTCCTAATCGGTGAAGGAGCTCTAACGCGCATGCTCCAAGAAAAGCAGCAGACGATAACAATAAAACCATTGCTATAAATCGTGTATGAAAACATTTTCAAAAATTAATTAAAATTAAACAGAATGTCGCAAGGAAATGAAATTGTTAACATTGAAAAGCTAGCTTTTTGAACTTTAAGATGATGTTAAAATGGTTTTTGTGCAATAATATGCTCCGAAGTTAATTGCAGGAAAACGTTAAAGTTTAAGGTAATTTTTAATTAATTAAAATTCTAATCGAAATTTCGAAAAATCCTATTTTAGTGAGAACTTACTACCCAAGAAGCAACTGCGAGCCAAATTTCAAGTTTCTATATAGTCCCATTGGTTTGGGACATCCGGTAAGTCAGTATGTGACTTACACTTTTATCATATACTAGCAGTATGCGCACGGCGTTGCCCGTGGAATCAGGACTTCAACAAAATGAAAAAAAAAAAGGCCCAGAATGACGCGAAAAAGTTTTGAAAACAAAATCAAAACAGAAGATACATATTATTGATTTTGCCGCTTATTTTTCTACGCGATAATGACATTTGAGTTGTAGGAAAACAGTACAGAGTACGTTAATGCTAAACAATATTAAAAAATTGCAGCGTGAAAATCATTATTAAACAGCAAGCAACATAAACAACATGTGTTTTTTTTAACAAACTTTTATGCCTTGACTATCAATAAGTGCATAAAACAATCAAATCAAAAGTACAAAAATATAAATCAAAACGCGACCCACGTAGATTAAAAAATGGTCTACCATGAGGTTAAAGTGTAAGGCGAAATTGATCAGAACAAAACACAACAGACGCCCCGTACAAAGAAAAATATAACCAAAAGGAGAAAAAACCCTTTGCCTAACCTGCTTAAACGGTGTAATAGTTCATTCAGACTAAAGCAATAAACGTAATTTATCATATTCCGTATCTATCCTCATTCATGGCAGGATGCCAAATAAAGCCATCGCTCTAATTTTTTTCCGGGAGATGGCACACACTTCGATAGAACGGGATTTCCGTAAAATAGTTCTTCCTTCGAAAAAAACATCTCTGATCCCATCAACTAAAAAATTGACTTAAAATGGTATTTTAACCGTTCTTGTTTTAAATGGAGCAGAAGCGTTTCATTTATTAGCTCAAAGCATTTCAAAAGATAACAAAATTAGAACGTAAGATGGAGTCATTTGATTTTGAAATCTTAAAATTTCATGCGAAAACTGACCATTATTTAAAAAATTCTCAAAATTCAGAAAATTATGTTAGACTTTCAAAACAATCGTCATTAAAACGATAGCTGTTTTCTCTATTCGGTGGTGCATCGATTGTTTTTTTTCCGATCATTATTTCTCATGGATCGACCAAAAATGTGCAAAAAATCACCCAAAATATAAAATAAAAAAATTTCTAGATTGTGACGTTGCCCGCGTGGAATCAAGACTGGGGAAAAATGCCAACAATGACACGAAGAAGTTTTGAAAACAAAAGATGCACATTGATTTTCAATGACATTTATCAAAACAGAAATGTATATATTATTGAGATGACGACGACGCGAATGTAATGACGCACCTGCCGGAAGAAATCGGATTGGAATGAAAGCATATGACGTAACCTGCCGCGAGGAAGGTCACGTAGCAACCAATGATATTGCAACAATGCATGCTGGAATCGTCCGAAGAAATCTCGCAGGGGAAAATTAATTTAAAAAGAAAACGAAAAAATATATTTTAACAGTTCTTGTTTTAAATCCGACATAAAAGTTCAAGTTATAAGCTGAAAAAAATTAAAATTATAGAGATGTTAGAACGTCAGATGCGATAATTTGAAGAAATCTTTATTAAAAAAATACCATAAAAGTGACTATTTTTTAAAAATTTCTCAAAATTCAGTAAATTACGTTAGACGTACGAAACTTCGTTAGAACAGATATTGTTTGTTCTTTCCAATGGTGTAACTGGTTTTTTTTCGTGCAATTATTCGAAGCCATGCTATTGAGAAATGAGTGCGAAAAATCATCCAAAACAACGCAAAATATTAAATAAAAAAAATTTCTAGATTATATTTTAAAATTCCGGCTTCGAGGTGCATTCAGTCGCCATTACGACTACCTGTCTGCTAAATTTCATGTCTGTAAGTGCGATAGATTGGTCTGGACATCGCAGACACACATACAAACATTGTCTTTTATAAGTATAGATAGATAGATTATACGCGAGAGTCGAGTATGTTTTCTCCACACGTTTTGTTTTTGCGACAAGTAATAGACATTTTATTGCTTTATCTCTGATTTCTAATATTCTTATATTACTGATACTCAGTTGGTTTAAGTTTTCAATGACTTTCACTTTTCACACGAACTTGTAGAAATAACATTCTGTAACTTTTTCTTCATATTAGCCCTTTATCTGTTGTGTTCTCTCAGGCGTACCATGTAAAACCCTCTGAAATAGAAGGAAATCTGCAATTTTGGATGTAATTACCTGGACCACAATTCATACGCCCTGCTTAATGCGTTTTTGAATTATCATATTCAAATACAGACTGAAAAACAGTAGCTCCAAAACCGTGTTTATCGGTCTAGGGGAGGTCTAGAAAGTTGGAGGAGACTCATCAAAATCTGATGGCCGCTTTTTTTTTTTTTTTTTTTTTCCCCGTCACAGTCAGTGGTGTAGTCGCAAAATAATCAGTGCCGGCACGCTCTGACCTGGGTGGTAAAAATTTTGCTGTTTTAAGGATGTTTTCCCATTTCTTCTTATTTATTTCCAGTGGGAAAAAAAACAGTGCCGGAGCGGCGTTCCGGCCTCATTTCACCCCTGAACACAATAATCTCTTCGTTTTTCAAGA
>BGPR01008270.1:50326-64807 GCA_013235015.1 Araneus ventricosus
GATACTTTTTTTTTATCACAGTAGTTTAATAAATTTTGAATATATCATAATTAAATTAAGCAATCTGCATGTAAATGATTTATGATAGATAACACTAGCTGAAAAGGTTTCGTTTCTTCAACTATCAGTTATTATGAATGCTGTTCAGCGGCGAATCCAGGATTCGGGTCTGGGGGGGGGGAGCTGAGGTCATACTTTATCGTACTGACAGATGTCAAAACCTCATGGATTATATAAACCAAAACACTTTAACTTAACAGGCTTTCCTCTCCTGACAATAAGAACAATAAAGAACACTACAATACTTTCGATAATTTAATAAAAAATATAATGAAATAGCTGGTCAAAAAATATTTTCAACCGCGCCAAAGCTACAAGTGCAAGTGGAATGATTAGAAAAGTAGGAAAATTTTCGATCCTGTCAAGTCAGAAAGCAATGTTGTCACGATTTTATTACTATTTTTTTAAAATGAAAATTAAGATCAAACAGTTGTAGTGATTTTAAATGAAATCAAGAATTTTGATTTAGCTCTGGGGGGGGGGGGGCGGCAGCCCGATAGCCCCTCCCCTGGATTCGCCACTGGTGCTGTTTTACTATACATTGCACCTATGAAGAGAAAGTACAGTTAATAAATAATAATTACCGTTTTAAACAATTACTAAACATATTTCAAACTAATGATAAATTTTACTACTGTGCATAAGAACAACATACATAATTAACCTCCTTATAAAAACCTTGTAATTTTTATTATTAAACATTTAATTGCATGTATGACAAACATTGAGCAAGTACAATTTTAAGAATAAAAAAAAAATGTTGTCAATCACTATTATTTTTGTAGAAAACCTTTATTATTACAAATAGCAGCACAGTAAATGTTATTTCAAAGAACTTATTTGAGCAAATGGTTTACAGAAAACTTCGGATTTTTAACATTTCCAATTTAATGAGGGTGTAAACTTTTCTCTAAAAAAATGTTACCAGTGGAATTTTTACCGCAAATTTTAAAGCAAGAGGTATCTTGATTCAATGGTATATTAAATTAAGCGACTGCTTTGCCACAATCTTCAAAAAATGGTAAATGGGATAAGGTTATTTTTGATATAAAATTATTCTTTTATATAAGTGGGGTTTTAAACGAACAAGTAAAAAAATTAGTAAATGAGATTTAAAATAACATCTTTGAGTGCAGGCTTTACAGCAGACTTCACAAACATAAGGGTTTTCTTTTGTATAAATGAACAAATATGATTTTAAACTGCATTTAAGCGTAAAAGCTTTACTGCAGATTTCACAAACATAAGGTTTATAGTTTGTATGATTCTGTAAATAAGTATTTAAATGACAACTTTGTGCGAATGCTTTTACTGCTGATTCCACGAACATAAAGTTATTCTTTTGTGTGAGTAAATAAATGGGATTTTAAATTACCAACTTGTTTGAATGCTTTGCTGCAGATATCACAAACTAAAGGTTTTTCTTTTGTATGAATGAGCAAATATGATTTTAAATTACCACTTCCTGTGAATGCCCTACTGCAGATTTCAGAAGTAAAAGGTTTTTCTTTTGTGTTAAAGAGCCAAATGGGACTTTAACTTACGTTTAATAGCAAAAGTTTTACTGCACATTTTTCAAACATGATGTTTTTCTTTCGTGTGAGTAAGTAAATGAGTTTTCAAACTGCATTTATGTCTAAAAGCTTTAGTGCAGATTTCACAAACATAAGGTTTTTCGTTTGTATGAATGAGTAAATGAGAATTCAAATTACTACTATGTTTGAAGGCTTTACTGCATATTTCACAAACAAAAGGTCTTTCTTTTGTATGAGTGAGTAAATGAGATTTCATATTACTACTATGCTTGAAGGCTTTACTGCATATTTCACAAACAAAAGGTTTTTCTTTTGTATGAGTGAGTAAATGAGATTTCAAATTACTACTATGTTTGAAGGCTTTACTGCATATTTCACAAACAAAAGGTTTTTCTTCTGTATGAATAAGTAAATGGGATTTTAAACCACCACTTTGTGTGAATGCTTTACTGCAGATTTCACAAACATAACGCTTTTCATTTGTATGAATTAGCATATGGCATTTTAAACTACCACGTTCCGTGAATGCTTTAGAGCAGATTTCACAAACATAAGGTTTCTTGTTTGTATGTGTGAGTAAATGGGTTTTTAACTGACCATTATTAATGAATGCTTTACAGCAAATTTCACAAACGAAAGGTCTTTCGTTTGTATGAGTGAACATATGGTATTTTAAAACATTTTTCCAAGCAAAAGCTTTACTACAGATTTGACAAACATAAGGCTTTTCTCCTGTATGAATAAGAAAATGTAATTTTAAAACACTTTTGTAAGAAAATTTTTTCCCGCACACATTGCAAATGAGCGTTTTTTCATTTTTATGAACACATAAACGACTGGCCAAGTTTTTTCTCTCACTATGTGTATTTTCAAATGTCTCACTTTCAAACCGTTCTATTTTCGAATCAGCCTGCTCAGATATTTCACTATTTGTTAAAGTTTTATGTGTGTGAGACACAAAATTTTTGGTTAAGTTCCCTGCTTCAGCGTTTTCCTCTCTACATACACCTCTAAGACAATTCCTTTTTGAAATGGAAGTTTCGTTCATTTCTTCCATTCTTTTAAAGAAAAGGCAGCGAATGAAAAAAAGGAAGTTTTATACACATATATATATATATAACGGAGGCAATTCTCGAGTGAATTTGTCAGGTAGAATAAAAGCAGTGAGGACTTTCAGCAACACATAATACTTCAAGATTCCATTGCAGTTTTTTTTCAGTAAATATTTAGACAACGTTGTGTGCTCCTTCCTCACTCAGATCTTTTTATGGTATTCCCTTCTGTGTGTCTCGGGTACTCCCTAGACCGTTGTTTTCATGGCTCTCTTAATTTTCTGAAGAAGAGAATGAACCAACATAATGACCTATAAAGAAACATTTATAGAGTTAAGTTGTTTGTTTAAGAGGCTACTCTCAAGCAAATGAATTAATAAAGAATATGCACTCATCGAACATTTGTAGCGATAGTTCACGGCAATTTTTACAATTGCATATTTTATTCTTTGTTTTTCATTCATATTTTGCTTCTTGGTCTATCCTAACACTTGGGATGCAGGCAGTGTTCTTTTAGCTTTATTAGCTAACACTGTTTGCAGGAAGTTTTAGGATATTTCAAATACGGTTAGTATAGATTTCACTTCCCCTGACCAGCGTCCGTACTTTTTTACAGAATAAACATCCATTCTTTTGTCTCTCCATATAAATTTGAATCTGATATATATATGTAATGACTAAGAAATTTTCCAATCTTTAAAATAAATCTTTTTTAACGACAGTTACTCTTTAATTACGAACTAATTATTTCTACTTCAATCCTATGAAAAAAACATTTCTACTCTAACTAGACTCGCAAGAGTCGCACTATTTCTAGAGCCTCAACTTCGGTACTTTTCCCTTTTTGGTATTACAAAAACTCTCAGCGTCTGCGTAATTTTCTCTTTCGTAATCATGTAACGCTCTAAGCAAGTCACGCCGTTTTAGGCGTAATTCTCCACTCCTGGCCATGGATTTAATATTCCCATCAGTGGCGAATCCAGGCGAGGGGCTTACTGGGTTGCAGCCCCCGCAGAGCTTAACCAAAATTCTTGATTTAATTTAAAATCACTACAACTGTTTAACTGTTTGATCTTAATTTTCATTTAAAAAGAATAGTAATAAAATCGTGACAACATTGCATTCTGACTTGACAGGCTCGAAAATTTTCCTACTTTTCCAGTCATTCCACTTGCACTTGTAGCGTTGGCGCGGTCGAAAACATTTTTTGGCCAGCTATTTCATTGTATTTTTTATTAAATTACTAGCCGCCTACGGCGACCAGCTGGTTCGCCAGTCTTTTATTAACAGAAATAAGGCAATTAAGGCTGACATTTTCAACATTTCAATTTTTGTAAGCTGAAAGCAATAATTGCAATAAGGACAAAGAAATGAATCTAAAAACACAAACAGTGAACAGGTTAGTTAGTATAACTGAATTTTAATTCTTTATACACAAAACGAAAATGTACAGGATGTTTTTGCATATAATGAACTTTGAGTTAATCCCTTATATTTACGTGTTAAAAAGTAAGTGAAAAGATTCTTTAAAAAATGGAAAAGATAATAAGTAATGAAAAATTTGAAGTACAATAATTAAATGTATCAGCTAAAAATAATTTACATATTAAAACTAATTAAAACTCAAAATAACTAAATAAAGTTTTTTCTGTGAAAAAAAGAGAGAATTGACTACATTTTTCTAAGCGCAAAACTAAATTAATGATACCCATTTAAATAAAGTCACTAAAACATCCATTTATAAATTTAAAAAATTATTGAATTGAAATGCATGAAAAAAATATCAAATCTTGAATAATTATTCTGTGCATAACAAAACAACAAACTATTCTACAGCTATCAATTACGCTTAATTAATCGCCGATAGAAGCATTGTGGAAAAAAATTTTGTAAAATTTGAGAAAAATTTAGATGAAAATATTATAAAGCTATCTATTAGGCTTAATTAATCGCCGATAATAACAATGTGGAATTTTTTTTTTTAAATTTGAGAAAAATTTAGATGAGGAGAGAATTTTAAATCTTAAAAAAAAATGTTTAAAAATTACTGAGAAAATAGTATTAAATAAAATAAGGAAAAGATAAATGAGAGTATTCGAAGAATTAAAATCTAATACTTCCTTTTAGGTATGCAAAAAAGAGGGGAAAAGATGAAGTATTTGTTCACACTGACGAAGGCAAAATCCATGCGCGGATCGAACTCGAGGTGGAATGATAGAAGACGGATATACTACCGCTACGCACCACTTAATAACACCCACAACACTAAGAGCAAATAGTTCAGTATTCTGGTTCAATATTAGGCTATTTTCCTGTTATACAATAAATTTTCATTTTCTCAAGTTATCTTTCTATTCCTTATCAAGTCGATAGTTGCAACTATCTGCAAATAAAACTGAGTAACAGTATGCGTCATTGCCAATTTATTTTCAATCTGTGATGATTGGCTGATATACTACTTGACAAATATTTGCATTTCCTGTTTTTTTTATGTTGAATAAATTTGCATTTCTGCAATAAACATTTCTCTGTATGCTTGTGAGCAGTCCCTTGAAATTTAAAAATTAACATATCTCTGTAAGTTTTGCAGACAGAATTGTGAAACCTAGTTTATGCATAGATAAGTGTAAGAGGAACACATTTCACTTATTGACACTTTTGTTCTAAGGGGAACGTATAAAAATTTAATTTTCTTAACATTTTATTTTCAACTTCCAGAGAAACCAAAGTGTTTTCACACAAATTCTTACCTTATTTGATGAAACTTTGTCATAGGAAGTATATGTCTAAAATCAATATTTAAGGAAATAAACGATTGTTCCACCTTTTTGGGACACCCTGTATAGTATAATTAGAATAGTACATTTCCTTTTATTATAATGCATTTTTTTCTGCGAGAGATTCATTGTGAAAAATCTATTTATTTATTTATTCTGAAGTCTCCATCTTACTTTTTATTAATATTACAATGAATTCAAAGCAATGGTGGCTTATGCTTTGAAGTAGTTGGTTAAGTCCTTCATCATGCATTGCCATACATTTACACTATTTACTTTTTTGGCTTTTTAAACAATCTTGAAAAGTTTAACACTCAGTTTAAAAAATGTAAGAGGCAAAATATTTTGTTACTTAAACACATACGTATTTTAATTTATTATTTTAATACAAAATTTTGCAAAAGTGTAGATTTAATTATTTTGAATACTTTTTTCTGTATACATTACACATATACATAACTGTGGCTGATGAAGATTTTGCAGTGTAGAATTAAGATAAATATACAAATGGGAAACCTTATTTATCATAAAAAAAACAATATGGCATAAAAAATACTAAAAATAAGCAGAACTAAAGCCATTATTGATATCATTATTATTCATATCATAAGGACTAGTTGCATTAGGCAAACAGCTGGTTTATCAATTATATTTATAGAAGCAATAATAATTATGGCAATTAAGTTTAATTTTTACAAAATTTATATTTTGGTTAGCAACATTTAAATTTTGGTTATTTTAGTTCCGACATTCTAATATATAATAATAGTTAAATAATTTCGCTACTTATAATATATAAATTTAAGCTAATTATAACATAAAAATAATTAACTGCCTGATGCGTCCACTATAAAAATGAAGTAAATAACAGGGGAAATTACAAATCCTGTAGACGGTTGCCATGATTTATCGGCAAATAGAAGTCAAGCGAGGGATAACTCACAAGGCCTGTCGTTTCTTCGCTTCGAATGTTGTGGCCTGTGTATCTGATCACATGAATACGCTTTAGTAAATAGTTCCTGTTAACATATTTCATCCATAGAAACATAACACATAAATATTTAACAAATAAGTGTAACATAAAATTCTTAGGTAAAAGAAATATCCCAGAAATAACGATTTTTTCTCATTATATACTATACTCTATTATAACGTAATACCCAGGAAGGGTTCCAGAAATGCTATGTTTAGCTCGTTTCGCTCATTAGGTCAAAATGTGATTTTAAAAATTCGTGGTTTTACTCCGTTGTACATGGCCAAAAATTGAAGAAATAAATTTATTCTGTGGCGACTCCAGGTTGGGGGTATCGGGCTGCAGACCCCCAGATCTGAACCAGAATTCTCGATTTTATTTAAAACCACTATAGCTTTTTGTTCTTAATTTCTCTTAAAAAAATAATCAAAACGTAAAAACATTGCTTTCTGGCTTGACAGGGCACGAGAAATTTCCTACTTTTCTAGTCATTCCATTTGTACTTTTAGCGTTGACGCGGTCGAAAACACTTTTTGGCTAGTTATTTCATTGTATTGTAGTAGTATTGTAGTAGTTGCATTGTAGTGTAGTCGAAAGTATCGTAGCTTTCTTTATGATTATTATTGTCAGGTGAAGAAAGTCTCTAATGTTAAAGTGTTTTGGTTTACATACGCCATGAGGTTATACATTCGTCACAACGATACAAAATTTTTATGACCTCTCCCTCCCCCCCCCCCATTAATGGCTGATTGTTGTATCTAACATCACCCTACAGTTTTTTCTTGTTTTTAACTTCGTTACATTCTTTTTTTAAACAAAATAGTTTCAGTTTAGTTTACAAGCATATATAAGAAATTTTTTTTTCTAAATAGATTATTTATCTTGTTGATTTCTGGGAACGTAAATATCTGAATATTTTATATCTCGCCCCATTTTTACAGTTTACAACTAAGTAATAATTACGTCTTTTATTTTGCGGGGGTTCTTTTTCCATTTTCCCTCTCATATTTCAAATAAAATTAAATCAGCAAAAGCTGGTATACTTAAATGATAATTAGCAAGATTCATTTTATGGAGAAATATCTGTTTCATTCATCAAACTGTCATGCCACAAAATCGAACCATGAATGTTTTTTTAATATTTATTGCTCCATTAGAAAATAAGTAATTCGTGCTCTGATGTCGTGTTAAATTGCTTTAGGAGCTTTTCTATAGAAAAATATTGTTTTCACACACACACGTGCATTATTTAAATTAACAGATTACCGAACTGTACAGTTTCTAATTGTCCGAAATATGAAATATACAGAGCGAAATTCAGGAAGTTTGATTTTTAAATGCAAAATAAACTACCTGTTTAATTTTTTAAATGCCAGAATTCATTTTCAACACCAATAGCGGCGACTCGGCAGAGGAGGGGGGGGGGCGGAAGAAATTAAACCTTTATTCGAGTTTAGCTGCTTAAAAGTAAGAATTATAAAAATATCAATATTGCTCAAGAAACCTGGCTAATTTTGGAACGAAATATATAAATTTTGTTATCTATCCCCTATACTGCCGGGTACTTTTAGGTGTCTCTTAATTTTTTGACCCCCCCCTCCTCCCTCTTTTAATCATCTAGTCTCATTTTACTTTTCAGCACTTACCTAATAGTGAATATTCTGGGGATTTGTATTACTTTACTCCCCTCCCTCTGTCGAGACGCCACTGTCCATTCTTGTAATGCCAGACTGCATGAACTGAACAGCCTCGGCAAAGACACACAGCCACGAGATGGCTACTCTGTCCTCACACAAATGACTGAAAAAATCACCAATAACATAAAATTTCTCATTGACTGACCGCATAAATAGAGCAGAAATTGAAACTTTTTCGCAAAGGGTGGTATTTTATAGCTGATCGAATACATTCAAAAAAAGCCGACCTTTAACAGATCGGACAGTTCCTCTCAATTGGGCCATGCAGGTAAATGATTCCCGTGCCAGAATGCGTTTTATTCTCATCTCAGTTTAGCGGCGTAATTAGGTAAGCATGCGCCCTAGTAGCAATTGCCAGCAGGAGTGGCGTTAGAGTCTCACCAACAGACAGGCGCGACCTGCTGTAAAATGGGAGAGCGTAATGATTGGAGAGGATTGTATTAAATACGACGGACCTCTTTTGGTTTTAATAATATGATTTATTTTTCTCCGCTGAATGGGAGTTGATTTGTTGTTCGCACATGGGCGAAGCTGTTGACAAGATCAGTATTTCTTTGATACTGCAAGGTTCTTACATTCGGCCACTTGAGGGCGCTACAATTGGTAGGCGGGGAATTGTGTTTACGTAACATACTCCCGCCTTGAAATTACACAATTTCAATACAATATAAAATATTAACACATTACTTATAATTTGAAAAAACATATATACAAATTAAATACTGAAAAGGAAAAATACGATTTCAATATAGAACTTTAAAATATACATTATATACAATTACACAAATAAGTTCAATTCAATATAGGAATACTATTTACAATATCACAGATGTATATACTTTTAATTAATTCATTGGGAGTAAACATATTTGACTAATACCTCTTTTAACAATACCATTTGAAACTTTGACTATTACAACTCTTACATAACCATCTGAGCCTTTAATTATTTCTTGGATTCTGCCCAATCTCCATTTATACGGAGGTAAATCCGAGTCTTTAAGTATAACCATATCATTTGGGCTTACATTATTCTTGGCAAACTGCCATTTGTTTCTAAGATGTAGATTATTGAGATAGTCTCGTTTCCAATTTTTCCAAACTTGTTGGAGTAATTTAGTTATTTTTTGCCACCTTGACAAATAATTATCTGATTTCTCAATTAATTGTGGCTCTGCAATTGAAGTTATTGGACGGCCAATTAAGAAATGTCCTGGAGTTAAGGCGGTATAATCATGAGGATCTGTAGATAAGGGTACAATAGGTCTACTATTTAAAATACCTTCTATTTCTGCTGTTAAAGTTAGAAATTCTTCAAATGTGAGTTTAACTGAACCTACAGCTCTCTTTAAATGGTATTTAAAGGATTTGACTCCCGACTCCCACAAGCCTCCAAAATTTGGAGATCTTGGTGGAATAAATTTCCAGTTAATACTTTCAGTAGTTAAATAATTAGTTAATTTATCATCAGGATTGCTCATCAATTTTTGCAATCTTTTTAATTCTGAATTTGTCCCTACAAAATTTCCTGCGTTATCCGAAAAAATGCATGTACATTTACCTCGTCGGGCAAAGAAGCGTTTTAATGTTGCAATTAATGCATTAGATGTTAAATCTGTAACTATTTCAAGATGTATAGCCTTTGTGGCAAAACAAATGAAGACTGCTATATAAACCTTTTGAAAAGTACCTTTCCGTTGGCCCTTATATTTAATTAAGAAGGGTCCACAGAAATCAATTCCACAGTTTGAAAATGTTGGGCTGGGAGTGACTCTTTCGGCTGGCAAATTTCCTAATAATTGATTACAACTTACTGGTTTGTTTTTGAAACAAACAATACATTCATTAACTATTTTCCTAGCCAAATTCCTACCTCCAACTGGCCAAAACTCTTGTCTGACAAGATGAAGTAAGGTTTGGGGGCCAACATGTAAATACCTTTTGTGAAAAGATTCCATTATTATTTTTGTAAGTCTATGTTTAGCAGGAAGAAGCTTAGGATGTTTTTCATCCTGGGTTAATCTAGTTTTTTGCAAACGACCACCTACCCGAAGAATATTATCCTCATCTAAAAATGGTGCTACATTTTTAATTTTACTTTGTTTGATATCAAGACCCTTTGACAAACCTTTAATTTCTTCTGAAAATGCAGAAAGTTGTACTTGTTTTACCATGAAGTTAGAAGCTTCTTTGATTTCACTTATGTTTAACTTACCTTTCTTCCGTTCAGTAGGATTCTTCAAATTATGAATAAATCTGAAAATATAACTTACAATTCGACAAAGTTTAGTAAAACTGTTACTCAAACTTAAAATATCACTAATAAAATCATTAGAAGAATTACATATCAACACTGATGCACAGGATGTTTTAACTTCATTGAGAAACTCATTATTATTCAACTCGATAGTGTCTACTGGTAAAGAAATCTCTGATTTTATGAAAGTTGGTCCATGAAACCACAGTGAATTGTTCACTAAATTTGTGGCTGACGTACCCCTGGAGATTAAGTCTGCTGGATTGTCTGCTGAATTTACATGTCTCCAGTCAAAATTGGGACACAAGGTGTTGATTGTCTTTACACGATTAGATACATAAGTTTTCAGCTTTTCATGAGGAGTTTTTATCCATGCCAAAGCGATAGTAGAGTCACTCCACATGTAAATGTGATTAATTGGTACCTGAATAATAGAAATTACTTTGGAAACAAGACGAGCCAACAGCAATGCTGCTGACAGTTCCAAACGAGGAGTAGTAGTAGCCTTAATTGGACACACTCTTGATTTGCTGCACAAAATATTGGTTTGCACTTCACCTGATTTATTTTTGGAGCAGAGATATAATACGGCGCCATAGGCCTTATCCGAAGCATCGCAAAAACAATGCAAGTCTATGGCTACTGGATTAGTGATGATTGCACACCTCGGAATTTCTAGCTTGTTCACTGCTGGTAAGTCCTTTAAAAACTTTAACCAGTCATTCAGATCATTGGGTGGAACTGTATCATTCCAATTTAACTTTTGCAGCCAAAGTCTCTGAAGAAATATCTTAGCACTTGTTATTACAGGACCAATAAGACCCAAAGGATCAAACAGTCTTGCTATGCTTGACAGAACTTCTCGTTTTGAGAAATTGTCCTTTAGCTTTACAGTCACTTGAAAGGTGAAAATGTCCGATGTTGGACGCCACTGCATTCCAAGTGTTTTCACACTGTTGGAGTCTGATGGAAATACATAATCTAGATTTTTGTTGTCATACAAAAGTTCAGGATGGTTTGAAACCCATTTGTGGAGTTCCATGCCTCCTTTCTTTAAGAGTTGAATTAACTGATGTTGTAATGCTTTAGTTTCTTCTAAATTATTTGACCCACTTAATATGTCATCAACATAAACATCAGTAAGAAGTGTTGCAGCTGCTTGGGGAAATTCACTTTGTTCCTCCTCAGCTAGAGCTTTTAACGCTCTAGTCGCTAAAAACGGTGCGCATGTTGTTCCATATGTAACTGTCCGCAGCCTATATGTCTCCACAGGAGCAAATTGATTAGGCTTCCACAGGATTCTTTGTAAATCTCTATCTGATTCATCGACCAAAATCTGTCGATACATTTTTTGAATGTCGGCACTAAATGCATACTTATAAGTTCTGAATCTCGAAATGATAGAAAATAGTTCTTGCTGAACTGTTCCTCCATTTAATAATATGGAATTAAGCGAAACTCCATTACTAGAATTTGCAGATGCATCGAAAACAACGTGCAAAGGTGTTGACGTACTTTCTGGACGAAAGACAGCATGATGAGGAATGTAATATTCACTACTTTTTGGATCAACAGAATCTAAAATTCTTTCCATATGATTAAGCTGGAAATATTCATCTATGAACGCCTTATATTGTGTTGCCATTGTTTTATTTTTATCTAATCTTTTCCAAAGTAAATTTAAACGTCTTTCAGCAATTTCTTTTGAATCACCTAATGCTGAACGTTTGCCTTCGATTATTGGCAGTTTAACAATGTACCTGCCTGTTTCATCTCTCTTATGAGTTGAGAGAAAATGTTCTTCACAGTATTGTTTTTCAAATGTTTTTGATTCATCTAGATCACATGTGCTATCACCCGGAAATGATTCAATTTTAAAGAAATCTTTTACAGAATTTTCTAGGTTATCCTTTTCTAAAATTAACCCAGAAAAGAAATAAGAATCGGTACCTTTAAGTGTTCCTGTAACGAGATATCCAAACACACTGTTTTGCAATAATAATGAATTATCATAAGACCTAAATTTTTCAGTCTTCAATAATTCAAAGAATAATTCACATCCTAGTAGGGCATGAATTTTGCTAGGAATGTGAAATGTATTATCCGCAAGTTTAATTTCACTCGGGAAGTTTATTTTAGAAATATCAATTTCATTTGAAGGGGTTAAATCTGTTATCTTAGGAAGAATAAAAAAAGATACAGTTCTTGAAAAATCATTACTGTCATTGAAAATATTAGTAGTTATTTTGTTTTTAACTAAGAATTCGCCACCGGAAATACCAGAGATTGTAGAATTAATTCTTTCCTTTTTTAATCCTACAGAATTCGCAACTTCCGCTGTTAAAATGTTAACACAAGAACCAGAGTCTAAGATTGCTTTTATTTTTATTTTCTGACCGTATTCATTTTCAATCAGAAATTGCGCAGTGCACAAAATGTTTGATGATACTTTCGTATTGCTAGTCAAGGTCGCTCCAACATTAATCATATTTTGGGTTTCAGAAGAAGAATATCTTTCACTGTTTACGTTATGGCTGGTATTGCTTTCCAATGGAACGAAGTTCGCATTTGATTGCGTAATGTTACTTGGTGTAATACTACTTCGGTTTTTAGAATCCAAGTGGATTAAAGAGTTATGACCCGGTTTCTGGCATTCTCGACAGAGAAAAGTTGACTTACATGGTGCGTTATGCATCTTTAAACAATTTTTACACAATTGATGTTTTTCTATGAATTCAATCCTTTTGGCAATACTCAACTTTAAAAATTCGTAACATTTGTGCAAAGGATGTTCAATCTTACATAATATACATTTTTTGATAACATGATTGCCTTTATTAGAGTTGACAAAGAAATTTTTTGATTTATATGCTGAGCCTTGAAATTCCTTTTTGAATTTATTATTAGACGGGGTGTTTCCGAGTTGATCAAGAACCATTGCTCTTGATTCTAAAAACTTTAAGAGCTCATTTAAAGAAGGAATTTCTTTAGTCTGAATAGATAGTTCATATGCCTTTCTTGTATCTTTGTCAAGCCTTTCTAATATTATGTTAACCAAAATAGCATTTGTCAAGTTATTACAGTCTAGTTTAAAACTTTTTAATGCTCTCAAGCTTTTGTTTATAGTGTCTGTAATATTTCTTAAACCTTTAGAAGATTCAAAATTTAACTTTTCAATTTTTAGCAAATTTTGGATATGTATATCCACAACTGCTCTCTTATTTTCGAAGCGTTCTTCGAGAGCTGAGAACAATGACTCGAATGTATCATCACTTGTTTCAATTAATTTAGCTTCTCCACGGAGGGCAGCTTTTAAATAAAATAGTTTTTGATCATTTGTTAATTCTTTGTTATCAGATATTAGACTGACAAATTGATTTTTAAAATTGGAGAATTCTTCTATTTTACCATAAAAGATTGGTAAAGGAATTTCTGGCAGTTTCGATTTCAACTCAATATGATCTATATATGATTTTAAATCTGAATCATGATTACTTTTGTTTTCAATCATTGCAACGTCATTAATATTGTACTTAGAGAGTAAGCATTTCAGACTTACCTCTATTTCATCTCTTTCTTCCAGTAGTTCCAACATTTCTTCGTCAGATTTGTTACTGGATTTTTCATCTTCTTCAATGTCCAGATACTGCTTGAATAGAGTCTCTAGTTCTTCTTCCAATACTTTAACGCCATTTAGCTTCTGCTGTGCTGTTATAACGATTTGAGTTTTATCCGTTATCGTATTTTCACAGCTATCAATAAATTTTTTAATGTTAGTCAGTTTTAATTTTACTCTCTCACGCATTCGATTTAAATCTTTGGCAGTGAGAAGTTTTGATTGTTTATCCATAGTTCGCTAATCCGTCTCCGGTCGCTAGGACCAGAATGGAGAGGATTGTATTAAATACGACGGACCTCTTTTGGTTTTAATAATATGATTTATTTTTCTCCGCTGAATGGGAGTTGATTTGTTGTTCGCACATGGGCGAAGCTGTTGACAAGATCAGTATTTCTTTGATACTGCAAGGTTCTTACATTCGGCCACTTGAGGGCGCTACAATTGGTAGGCGGGGAATTGTGTTTACGTAACAATGATGACCCTCTCAGATTTTTCCCAGATCTTTATTTCT